>JASDQU010738060.1:145116-177088 GCA_032191745.1 Picea mariana | reverse complement strand
TACACCCCTCCTTCAAGAAACACGTTCTCGAGGTGGTCAAAATAGTGAAGGATAGTCTCGCCGTAGGGTCTCGGCATCCTCCCAAGTAGCATATCCCGGAATATACTTGTCCCACTGGACCTTAACTTGGTCTACCAGATGGTTTCTGAGCTGTCGGACTCTACGGTCCAATATGCGTAATGGTTCGACCGTGAGGTTTCCCATGTCCGATACCTGCAATTATTTCCAATTTAGTTTATGTGATTCATCAGCAACATAATGACGTAAAACAGATACATGAAATACATTATGAGTTTATGCAAGTGGGGTGGCAGTACGAGACGATAGGCAACGGGTCCAAATTTCTCTTGGACCTTAAATGGACCTATAAACCGAGGTGACAACTTTGTCCCCTTCCCGAACCATATGGTACTCTTATTAGGCCTTATTCGAATGAAAACCTGGTCTCCCACCTCATAACTTCGGTCAATCCTGTGTGCATCTACATAGATTTTCTACCTATCCTGTGATTCCTTTAATCTCTGCCTAATTTGAATCACCTGTTCTTCCATTTCTTGAATCAATTCTGGCCCAACTGTTACTTGGTCTTCTAGTCTATCCCAACTCAATGGTGTTCTGCATGGTCTCCCATACAAAGCTTCGTATGGGGGAATTCCGATGGAACTATGATAACTATTATTGTAAGCAAACTCTACCAAAGGTAGGTGCTTCTCCCACTGGGTTTGATTATCCATTACATACATCCTAAGCATGTCTTCCATGACTTGATTTACTCTCTCTGTTTGCCCATCTGTTTTGGGATGATAAGTTGTGCTTAAGTTCAATTGAGTTCCCAATGCTGATTGTAAACTTGTCCAATACCTAGATGTGAATCTGGAATCCCTATCTGAAATGATCTTCTTTGGTATCCTGTCTAAACGGATAACTTCGCTTATGAATACTCGTGCCACATCTGTAACATCATATGTGTCTCTAACTGGAATGAAATGAGCACTCTTGGTTAAGTTTTCCACTATCACAAGAATGGCATTGTTTCTATGAGATGTGAGCAACAATCCTACAACAAAATCCATAGAGATAACTTCCCACTTGGACATAGGAACGTCATGTGGTTGTAGGAGGCCTGCCGGGTGATGGTGCTCGACCTTCACTTGTTGACACTCTAAGCATCTGGCGACGAAATGGACTACATCGTGCTTCATGCCTACCCAAAAGAAGAGTTTCTTCATCTCCATGTACATCTTCTTCACACCCGGATGCGCACAATAAAGTGATCTATGGGCTTCCTTCAATATGATGCTTCGAATATCCCCATTCTCCGGGATGTACATCCTTCCTCGATATCTCAACAATCTGTCTGTTTCTAGATTATACCCTTCATACTTTGGGTCTATCTGCCTCCCGTTCTAGAGGTTTGAGGTAAATTTTAAATACCAACTGTCTCCTAGTAGTTGTGCCAACACCTGTTCCCTCAGACTAACCTTTAAGGTCACCAAGGAGAAGATACGTGGTCTTCTACTCAAGGCATCTGCGACCACATTTTCCCTTCCCTTTATATATGAAATACCAAAATCATACTCACTCATAAACTCACTCCATCACCTTTGCCTGGCATTCAGATCTCTTTGGGTGAAGAGATGTTTTAAGCTCTGATGGTCCGTTTTGAGTTCAAAATTTCGCCCCACAAGATAGTGTCTCCAAAGTTTCAGAGCTAGCATTACAACTGCCAACTCTAAATCATGAGTTGCGTATAACTCCTCGTGATTCTTCAACTTTCTTGACGCATAAGCTATCACTCCTCCATCCTGTATTAGCACGGCCCCCAATCCTTGTTTCGAGGCATCCGTGCAGACCATGAAGTCCTTTTCCATATCTGGCACTCGTAGAATTGGCGCACTAGTTAGTAACCTCTTAAGTTCAATGAATGCACTATTACATTCTTCTGTCCATTCATACTTGACCCCTTTGCGTTGCAACGTGGTGATGGGTTTCGCTATTTTTGAGAATCCTTCCACAAACCTCCGGTAATAACCCGCTAGCCCCATGAAGCTTCTCACCTCATGTGCATTTTTCGGCACTGGCCATTCCAGAATGGCCTTTACCTTTTCTGGGTCCACCGAGATTCCTTCGCCTGAAATGATATGACCTAAATAGTGAATCTCTTTCTGGAAGAAGGAACACTTCGACATCTTTCCATACAATTTGTTCTTCCTAAGGCAAGACAACACTATTCGCAAGTGTTCCTCATGTTCTCTTTCATTCCTGGAATAGATGAGAATGTCATCTAGAAAAACTTGTACAAATCGATCTAAGTACTTCCGGAATACGCCGTTCATGAGACTCATGAATACTGCTGGTGCATTAGTCAATCCGAAAGGTACTACAACAAACTCGTAATGTCCAAATCGAGTTCGAAAGGCAGTTTTTGGGATATCACTTTCCTTAATCCTTAACTGATGATACCTAGATCGCAAATCGATCTTTGAGAATACTGCCGCTCCCTTCATCTGATCGAAGAGGTCATCTATTCGCGGCATTGGGTACCTATTCTTCACTGTAGCATGGTTCAATTCCCTGTAGTCTATACACAGTCGTAAGGATCCATCCTTCTTCTTTACAAAAATTACCGGTGCGCCCCAAGGTGAGACACTGGGCCTTACTAGCCCTGAATCTAGTAACTCCTTCAACTGCATTTGCAATTCACAAAGTTTCGGCTCTGTCATTCGATACAGAGTCTTGGATATTGGTTCTACACCAAGTTTTATCTCAATGGTAAAATCAATCTCCCTCTCAGGAGGTAATCCTGGTAATTCATCTGGAAAAACATCCTGAAATTCTGACAATACTGGGTACTGATCCAATGAGGGTCCCTTCCTTTCTTTCACTGCCTCCACTACATAAAGTCGACACCCTTGTCTCAAGAATCACTTGACCTTCATAGTTGATATAAAGCGTAATGACACTTCTCTCTATATACCCTGAACCTCTATCGGTTTTCCTTCATCATTGACACAAAGCACCTTATTTGCGAAACAATCTATCAAGGCTCGATGCGCTGCTAACCAATCCATTCCAATGATTAAGTTATATTCCCCAAGAGCAGTGACATATACCTTCAACTTGGTAGTGCACACTCCTAGGTCTACTACACAATTATCGACACTAGGTCCTACAGCTTGTTTCTTCCCCGAAGCCATCTCGACTTGCTTAAAGTCATCGTGCTCATAGGCTGCCAGCCCACTCTTTTCTAATGCAGATGGTGAAATGAAACTATCTGTCGCACCAGAATCAAACAAAATCTTAACATTAACATAATTTAGCGTACCTGATGACTCCACTACGGTGGATTGATGTTCAACCTGGCGGTTATCAACCGCTGCGTAAATATGGTGGCTGCTACTTGCTTTCCCCATCAGTGCCTTTCCTTCATTATGCACGAACCCTGGTTGAAACTCTGGGCAGTCACGCTGGTAATGGGGTCCCCCGCACCCCCAACAGGTGACATCAGGTGGAACCGGTGCATTGCTACGTGTTTGTCCTTGAAATGAGTTCCTTCCCCTGGAACCTCTGGCCCTACTAGTTATTCCCCGAGATGGTCGTGGACCTGTCTGCACCATTGGCGATGAACGAGATGCTGCACTAGCTGCCATTGAAATCCCTGCAGCTACTGTCCTTGGCACATTTCTGTTACCATAAGGTGGTGGCCTTGAGCCCCCTCCCCTAGTAAATGTCCTCGAGGTCTTTCCTACGAACCCAGGGCAATGTGGAAATGCCGATCTTGCACCCCCTGTTAGGTTTATGTGTTCTTCCGCGTAGCACGCACTTTCTACCGCCTCCGCCACTGAAGACGGTTTCCACATTCGCACCATAGCTCTTATCTTCGGGTTCAATCCATAAATGAAGCGCTCTGCTTGTCGTTGGTCATTGTCCAAATATGAAACGTATTTAACCAATTCCATAAACCTGATCTCATATTCTTCCACAGTCTTGTTTCCTTGTACTAAGGCATGAAATGCCCCTACTTGTTGTTCCTCGTAGTATGCTGGTAGATACTTCCTTCGGAGCCTCTCCTCGAAGAGTTCCCAAGATACCATGTCTGGGGTAAGGTGTAGTTGTCTTTCTAAGTTGCCCCACCAGTTCAAGGCGCTATCTCTTAACTGGAAAATTGCAATCTTTGCCTTTGAATTGGACGCATAGTCCCTTAAGGCAAAACACCTTGTCATGCCTTCCAACCATGCTTCCGCGCGTTCACTAGCGCGACCCCCGGCAAACTCCGGAAGTTTGATTTTCTGCAACTCTCGAGTGATGTATTCAGGTGGAAGTCCTCCCCCTGAATCCCTTGATGCTTCTGGATTACCCATTCTAGATGGTGGAGGTTCCACTTCAGTCCCTGCTGGTTGGCGCCCTTTTAAAGTCTCGTTAATAGCTTCTAACGAGCGTAGTATGAGAGCTAGTTTGGGCGATGGTGGTGGTGGTGTTGGTGGTGTTGGTGGCGCCCGTGACGACGCTCCCCTTCCTCGACCCCTTCAAGTCCTAGCCATCTTGTATGACTTAATCTGCATCACCCCCAAAGTTGTCTGGATGAGTTCAAGGATGTTTCAAATTGGTGCTACTCAACTCAGAAACAGGGTTAGGCGTAAGTTTTCTTTACTTGTCTGTAAACAGACATTACTCCACAAGGGGAATTGGCTCGGTTTTGGGTTAGGATTAAGCATCTAAGCTTGGTCAACATCAAACTTTAAGGTAGGCTAACCTTACACTTTAATAACATAGTTGAATTAAAATTATTATTTACATTAATTTAATCCATTTTAACTTTATACTAAATCAGTCCTGTATATGTATAATTTATTTATACTAAATAATTTAATCTATTTCATAATATTTCTCACAATTTTCAATAAATAAAATAAAATAAAAATGACTAAACGAGTACCCAAGGATTCGGGCACGCCTGGGTTCCACGTGCTTGTCTGGTTTCCTCAAGCTCCCCTCGTCTGAGCCGAAGTGGCCCTTCTGATCCCCTCGGGATTCACTGTCGAATGCCCCAATCCACAGCCTTATCTTCCTTCGTCACGGCCCCTGCGCCTACCGTGGCTTATTTCCGACTCTATATCGGAGTTCAAGGTTTCAGACTTTTCACTGTCACGATCCCCTTACCTCTCCAATTCCCGATTCACAATGGGCTCAGTTTCTAAGAGTTAGCCCCTTACTGACTATACCTTGGTCTATATGACCGTGTTCACAAGACCGTGGCCACTTATTTTCCTATCGGGATTTTGTGCTTAACCTTCCTGATGGGTTCTTTTCTTTGTTAGCCCCTTCGCTATGCGCTTGGTCCATATGACCTGCCTCCGTGACCGTGGCCTTGTATCGCCCTTTTGGGATTCGGGGTTTCGGCGTTTGCGATGTCAACGAGCGCACGTCCTTAGGATTCCCGATTCCCCGATCTCCGATGCCACTTGTCATTAACTCCCGGCAAGGTTGGACCTTTCGACACCTGTCCTCACTTAAACGCTATGGTTGTGGGACCCGTCGCGTTTCGGGATTTCGCGACTTCTCCGGTCATGATTCCTTCATATGTGGGAAACCCGAAATGCTGAAATCCTGACTCCTTTAGATCCTCGAACACGTGTCCCTTAGATCAACGGCTATGATGGTGTCAAGAATTCGCATATCGCGGTTTCGTAATGCAAGGGTTTCGTTTCCTTGAAATCCCCGATACGCCGATTCCCGATATGCCGATGGGGCCATCCGCCGATGGTTCTTGATGGTTGCCACCTGTCCCTCAGATGGACGGCCTTGATTGTATCGGGAAATCGTGAATCGTGATTCCACTGTGCAAGAGTTTCACGACTCTGGAAACTCCGATATGCCGAACTCCGACTCTGCCCAGGTTGCTGACACCTGTCCTCCGCTAGTTCCACCTGTGGCCCCCACAACTCTCCTGTCGGGGTTTTCTCCGATGGCGCAGATCTCCGACTCCTCGAGATCTACTGACACGTGTCCTCCAAAATGAACGATTCAGGCCTGATCGAGAAATCACAGATTGCAATTTCAACTTGCACAAGTCTCTCGTCTCCGGAAACCCTGATTCGCGACTCTTTGGGATCTTCTGACACGCTTCACACTATTTGGACGGCTACGATCCTATCAGAAAATCGTGATTTTCGTTCTTGGGATTTTGAGAACCACAAGGTCTCAATTTTCTAACTTCACAAAACCCTGATGACTCATATTTCCCGATGACTCTTTCGGGACTCCTCCTATGCACGCTAGGGCTTAAACCCCGCACAAATTTTCTAGATCTAACGGTTGACGGGATTTCACCCGAGATCTGGCGACGCAGATCCGTTCTCCCGTGTAATAGACAACTCTTCTTTGAGATAATGATTAATTTGCATGAAACATTACGTAATGTAAAAAGTTCTCTCTTTGGCACGTTTGAAATTTTATATGGGTCTATGGTTCTTGAATTTTTCACATTATTACAATCATCAAGGCTTAATATAGGCAAATATTTCACACTATTCCTGTGCGATACAAGTCTGCTAAATTTTCTTGTTCTGACTGCGCATCGGTAGTTCCTCATTTAGGTAAGTTCGAGGTGAAGTAGGCCTTTTCAAGGTCCAACAAACGTCTTTTGCATTTTATTTAGTATGGTTCGCGTAATTATTGAATCTTACCAGTTTCAAGCCTTCCAGAGAAGCTTCCCTCGACATTTTCATCGGTTTCAGGTGTCTATTCTACCCGAAACTTCATTAATAGCATTGCCCAAATAAAATTTACGTTATGACTTCTCTTTTCCGTGCTCAATAGCTTGGATACCAAACTGTATCATGTATCAGTTCCATTTAGTCAAACTGAACGCGTATCTCCTACAGGTTAAGCATGGCTGGAGTTAACACTCCTGGTTTCGACCCTTAGGCCCCAGATTTCGAACTAAGATGCTCTGATACCATATGTAACGACCATAAATTTCTAAATAACATTATGTTTCATAAACATTTTATTTATTAAACTGAAACAATAACTTTCAAGCATAATATTGATTTTCATAACAGAAACTTCAGTAACTTAGATTTATCAATAATTACTGATTTCATGGCAGAAAGAAATAAATACATAACTTGACAAAGTACCTGGTTCTGATGTTAATTTTTGTTGCCTTTGCTGCCTTGCTGCCTGCTACACAGTCCAGTCCTGCCACAGACACAGAAAAACTGCCCAAAACTAATGTCCACCATGCCAACTAGGAAAACGACCTAGCTCCAGGATATCTACGGATATCCTGGCCCTCCGTGCCCAAAACCTCCAGCAACTCGATGCCTCCCCTGATCAAAAGCCACAGTCCAGAACACTCTGTTCCTTGCTCCCAGCAAGCCAACAGTCCATAGAGAATACAACTGGCTCACAACCAATACCACAGTGCACAACAAATACCACAGTGCATAGAAATTCTGCTCACTGCAAAATACAATGGTTCTCAGCCAATACAACTGGCTCAGCAATACATTCCACAACATCCATCCCCGCCAAATGGTGCACACATCCCCCTCTTCCCTTACCTTATTCCTCCCTGCTGACTCACATAATTACTCCTCAACCACCCTCGTCCTCCGTCCTTCGTTCTTTTATTACATTTTTATCATCTCGGGATTTCTGGGCTTCTCGCCTTGCATACGCAACCATTTTAGAACATTTCTCAGTGATTTATTTAGATTTATTTCTCAGTTCATTAAATGTGATCTGTAGTTTAAGTATTACTTAGTTAACCATAATCATTTTCTTTAATTCATTTTACTTTGTAATCTTTAAGCATTCATCAAATCAAGGGCGTTACAATGAGGAGATATGATTTTTTCCATCAAACAACTATTGGCAACCACCATTTCTGTCGATTTTTATCACGATTAAAATCATCATAAAGAGATTATATCTTTTTGTAGCTGCCACCTCCTTGCATTTATAAATGATTATGCTTCCGAGTTTCGAGGCAATGATTGGGCTAAACTTATCTTATGAGTTTTTCGTTTGTTTTGTTTTAAAATTCATGACTTTAAGCATGAATTTAAATAAAAACTTGGTTTGGGTAATGGTTCTATTTTCTACCTAAGAAATTTCACTTTGAAGGCACCCATATGTTGCTAAGCTTCAAGTTTTATAAACTCATTGATTAATTCACCATCACAATTTTTATGCATTATGGGTAATGGCTCATAATCGGTTCTATGATTGATAGTTTGGTTTTAATTTATGAAATGTATGAATGCACAAACATTGGATTAACATTCGATATGGGTTTCATGCTCTAAACAATCATATCAACTTTTATGTCGCTTGGTACTGGTCTGATGTACCCACGACTACACCTCACCCTGCTGTCCTGTGCAGTAATGAACCCATTCATTATTCGAACTGGCATTCGATAGTAGTCGAGGGTTTTGAGATTCATTGTGTGTAATGGCTCATAGTTCTGCGCGCCCTATGGTATTTCATTTTTCCAAACTCGTTTTTATCAAGCATGGCAGTCTCCAAAATTCATAATTTTCGGGCCATTTTAGTTTGTACAGACCTCTCTCTTCTACTCGTTTATTGGAAGCCGAAGCCTATCTACTGTGATATATACTATGTCTATTTGACAGTGACCATGGCTCCCATGGTTCGAATTGAACCAAGTGACTCCGATTTTCTTTTTTTAAAACCCATAATTGCATACCTGAGACATGTTTTTGCGGGAGGATTTCTGGGCAAACAATTAATAATTTGGGGAAATCGTCGGAAACCCATTTCCGAAATGGGCTCATTTACTACACATGAGGGCAGTTTCTATAGAAACTGGACCGTTTTAGAGATACGTCTCGATATTTGGAGGGAAATATCTCAGAATTTCCGTTTTGGTTGAGGTAAGCATTTTTTGTTTTGTTTTTTCTCAGAGATTCATCCGACTGGTGATGTTGTTCATAGGGTTTAAGATGAGCATGACATTCTACTTGTTAATGAGCCTATATAAAATGTCAAAACTCTTTAAGAGACAGAGCATAAACTCTCTGTCGATCCTCTTTCATCACAGGCTTATAAAAATACTGTTGTTATCCCACCTGTCACAAATCGGGGACAATTGGGAAAGTTTCCTGAGTCGAAATGATTTTGCCCAGATCAACATTACAATGGACCCGCCTTTAAATGTAAACCCCAATTTTGATGGTCCCGTGCCCAAAAGTCAGGGTTTCATTTCACCTGTTGGCTATGAAATCAATGAGTCTGTGTCTAATGCTTTGCAAACCCCCATGGTTAAGAAACCACGATGTATTTTCACACCTAGAAAATCATTAGAAGAGGTAGTGGATGTTTTAAAAGAGAAGGTTTCTCCTATTCTTGCTATTAAATTGAATTAGGGTTTTAGTAACACACCAACTGCTAAGAAAAATCGTAAAAAGAAGAAACAGGGTAACTCAGATTCGAGCTTTACAAACAAGAAGATTAAGCAACCTAATAATATGATCATTAAAACAAAAACTAAACAAATTTCACCATCATAAATTCGGATTTGTCAAATTTATGAAATAGTAAATAGTTGTTTGTTTTTTGATTTGATTCTGTTTGAAAAAATAAAATAAACAGATTTTTATTTTTTATTTTTACTATTTTAGACTAGCTTCAGAATCCTATAGCTTATCTATTTCTGAATGTTAGTTGACATTATTTCTGAATATCAATTTCGTTTTGCTATCTATAGGAAAATGATGATTATGGTGCTATTTATATGGAGAAACTACCTTGGATCATGCGTTGTTTAGTTCTGTAGTTTCTTTCTTTTATTTTGATAAAAAATTGTCATTATGTAATAAATTTCGATAAACCAATTCCTACAGGAATAATTTCCTATTGTACTATTTTCGTAAAAACCAATCTATTTTTTAGGGATTGCACTCTATCTTGCATGATAAGAGTTGTTAATCCAAAACTAGTTTAAATAGTGATCACTGTTAGAGGTGAAATCATCTTTGGCTGAGATACATTATGGACATATGATTTTGAAAACTGATATGGATAAACTGCTCACCATTTGGCTTTAGACCCGTGTGACGCTTACCCCATTATGTTTTTGCCTCCATCTTATGAAATATTATTATGTTTGATGCAACTTTTGTCTAGTTATCATATGGTATTTCATATTATTAAGTACTTTAATTATGTCTGTAATTTGTTGTTCCATATTACATCTGTGATCAATCTGCCATTTAATTATTGTTGATTTATGCTAGATATTGAATGATGGATTATATGAATGCTTTGTATTGAGTTTTCTCTGTTTACAAGTGTTAATTATTATAAGATCACCAGATTGGTATATTTATCATTCCGTCGTTATATTCTCGCTCCAATGCATCTTTGAGTTTATTCTGGGAGTATTAGCTTTGTTATGTTACATGTTTCCCTCATATGCAGGACAATAAGGAGTCTTGAAATTGCACATGAAGATAAATTTAGTTTAGTCGATTAGTTACAGGTTAGTTTACATGTTATTTATTTAAAATATTTTGTTAATGAAATAAGAACAACATGAATTAGCTTTTGACTGTTCACGTATTCTTATTTCAGTTCTATTCCATTAGAATTCGTTAGTTTTAGATCTTTAGATATTCAAAATAAAACATAAAAATGTATGTGCTTTCTTTATCTCTTCTATAAACACTTTCAAAAAACATTTGTTTCGCAAGATGCCAAGCAAAACTTGTACACTGTACATAAACTGTTTATAATCATATGCACATATTCGTGTTTCCATTTGAACATTTGTAATTATTATATTATTAGTATCATAGCTTTATAGATTAGTTTCTTTTCTTTTATTATTTTTGGGACTTTAGTTGGCCAACAGAGCCATTAAACCCGTCAGGTCATTTCATTCCAAACGGCTTGGGTTATTTAGACAACCATGGTTTGGATTTGACCTTCCAGTTGACAGTGTGCCATTTATGTCCGTCAACAAATGGCGCTAGAAGGAGGGATGACTAACAAGATGGCCTTGTAGGAGATTTTATTTCGAATGTATATAATTTCCCATAGCCCCCCAAATCACTGTGTTGGAACATGCTTTCCACTTCTCATTACCTGATATTCCCAACGAGACAGTCTCTCACTTGTTCAAACTCACCCTTGATGGTGGGAGGAATGTGTCTTCAAAAGACCATATTAACAAGTTTTGGTGTAAATGCATCAAGCATGATATTTCTGATTTAAAGGTTTTATGCAGATTGTTTGGTTTTACTTTTAGGGGTCGGATTAAGCATTGGTTTGAGTCTTTTTCAACATATGACGTTATTGATTGGTTTAAGTTTGTAGATGAATTTTTAGATTTTTTTGAAAACTATGATTACAATCAATTATGTGAATAATTTCAGACTTTACTAATCAATGACAATTCATCTCCAGAAGGATTTTCAACAAGAATTCATCATGTTCTCTGTAAATTTAATCTTGATGACATGTCATTTGTACTAAATATCTTCTATGATGCTTGCATCCCTTTCATCCAGTCATATTCAATCGCGAATGATGAATCAATTACAAATCCTATCACTCAATTGCGAGAAGAATTTTGTTCACAGGATGAGAGGAATCCGTCCGAAAATTTTGAACAAGCAAGGGAGGTAGAATCTATTGAAAAGGTTCTCACTGACAATCAAATTGGTTTTTCCTCTAAATCATTGTATTTTCAGTCCTCGACCATCGTGGAAGAATATTCGATGTTGGGTCAAGGTGAATGTTCTCATTCTTCTAACTCTTGTTCTGATCAGTACTTAAATTCAGTTATTGAAGAACACTTAGGTGACAAAAAATCATCTTAAGCATTCTAACATTCCTATGAAACTGATTAGAGATGTAAATATACAATTTGAAGAAGAAACCTTAAACCTTCATCCACAAATCATACCTTATCCACATGAAAGATCATATGTTTGTCATGAAAGTTTTCAATTATCTGTCATATAGGAGGCAAATTTAGATGATCATATTATGTTGAAGAATTTATCACCAAAACAGAGTGAAATTTTTAAGGAAAGTGAATGTATTGAGAATACTAGTGTTAAATATCATAGCTCAAGAGATTCTTTTCATATTCTCATTTCTGATTCCTTTTACTCTTTATATCTTGATCTCTTCTTAGATTCTGGTGGACATGATACTTTACCCTCAATATCCTACTCTTTTCCGCCACAATTAGATCTTTTCGATATGCCAAGATTTGGTGAAATTAATTCCAAACATAACATTTATGATTTGACGCTCTTTCACTTTCATCACTCACATGGGAAAAAGACAACACACTCTTTCTTATGGAGATCAAGCATTCTACGTTGCATATTCTTTCTTTGGTTAGTTCGAATTTTAATGTTTATGCTTCACATTTTGAAATGATCAATCTTATCAAAGGAAGCGCTCAAACCAATGATCTAATTGATGTCATGAATCCTCTTATGATGTGTTCCCCATTGATATATCCATTTCATTAAATTCATAGTTTGCATCCTAATGACACGGTCTTAGAATGGTTGGAGGATTCATATATCAAGAAGTTTCAAAAGAATGGTAAGGTCATGCTCATTTTATTTTTAAATGAATATATAGGAGGTAAGCATGACATATTTCTTTTGTATCTGCAAGTACTACATTCTTTTGTGATGATTTTCAACTTACTATGCTTTGCAGGATTGAATATGTTCTTGTGGATGCACTGGAAATACGACTTTACTTAGCCTTTCAATCTATTTTAGTAGTTTAGATTAGGTTTAGGAGTAGTTTTTTCCTTTAGTTTTATTTCTCACTATTTCTCTTTGTAATGATGTAGTTATGAGCACAAGTGGGCACACCAAGAGAACTATAATATGAATGTTGCCAGGGAAGTCCACTTTAATCCTTTTCTCTCTTCTTTTCATTGAATATTTCTTTTCAAAACCGCAGTATTATCATGAAAATTTTAAATGGAAAGTAAAGAGACAAGTAAATTTAATTTGTTGATTCAACCCTAACCCAAGGTGCCACTAGTAGGACTGCACTTAATAAGGAGTTTTCTATTTTTTTTTAGTCTCTCTTAAAAATCACTTCACTTGAGTAAATCAGGTTTTCCCCTTTGTAAATATATTTTTTTTAATTTTCTTTTCTGTTTTTGATTTTGGTTCTTTTCATTTTGCTTGATTTTGATTTGTTTTCTAAATAATTTATAAATCACCATTTAATTTGTTGAAGGGAATCATAATTATTATTCATTAGTAGCAGTTGATAAAATCTCAAGCACCTGAGCAGTAAATTCTAAACTCAGATCAGTAGAAGTAAGTTTCTGTTCAAACAATGTTCCTGGTTTCTCATTAAAATCACAGGAATACGCGATTATCCTTAACAAACTTCTAACACCGTCCCTATTTTAATGAAAACAACTCAAATGTGCCTTCCCATCCTTGAGATGGTTTCTTAACAGAAACCTAAGTGTCCAAATCATGATGAAGGTCATCAAAACAGAAGAATAATTTGTAAATGATTAATCTTTTCATTACTAAACTGTGAGATTTTCAGTAACACCCCGCCCTCTTGAATATCATGAAGTTCTGGAAATTATAAACAAATTATAGAGGGTTGGAAGCACTGTAATGTGTGAGAAGTGTGTGTAAACCCGTCGATACACTGAACAGGTCTACTGGTAGTGGGTAAATGCACTCATGATACCAAGGTAACTTCGTCGAGGTATTGAACAAGCCTGCTAGCAGCGAAGCAATGCCGAGTTTAAGAAGATTCTCAGGTATGCCTTTTGATTTGATCAAGTATGAAGATGTTCTTACCATGAATGGATGAATCTTGGACATGATAGAGGTACTAGAGTGGGTTAAATGGCATCCCTGCCGAGGCTATGGACGCCTGCTGGTAGCAGTGGCCCTGTCAACGGTATCAAAGTTATATGTATAAACATCGCTACACCTATAATATAAATTAGATACCAGATTACATTGTTGAACATAAATACATCCAATGCTAAAATGCGTTATTTTCTGAGTTATGATTGGAATGCTTGATCTATTGTTAACTATTTCTAAAAAATTATTTCATTTGAGCCCCTGACATAAATTTTCTGGTGATGTAGAGATAACTGCTTCGCCCAGTGTGTCGCCATTGTTGGCAGCCACCATTTCTGTCAATTTTTATCACAATTAAAATCATCACAAAGAGATTATATCTTTCTGTAGCTGCCACCTCCTTGCATTTATAAACGCTTATGATTCCAAGTTTTGAGGCAATGATTGGGCTAAACTTATCTTATGAGTTTTTCATTTGTTTTGTTTTAAAATTCATGACTGTAAGCATGAATTTAAATAAAAACTTGGTTTGGGTAATGGTTCTATTTTCTACCTAAGAAATTTCACTTTGAAGGCACCCATATGTTGATAAGCTTCAAGTTTTATAAACTCATTGATTAATTCACCATCACAATTTTTATGCATTATGGGTAATGGCTCATAATCGGTTCTATGGTTGATCATTTGGTTTTAATTTATGAAATGTATGAATGCACAAACATTGGATTAACATTCGATATGGGTTTCATGCTCTCAACAATCATATCAACTTTGATGGAGCTTGGTACTGGTCTGATGTACCCACGACTACACCTCACCCTGCTGTCATTTGCAGTAATGAACCCATTCATTATTCGAACTGGCATTCGATAGTAGTCGAGGGTTTTGAGATTCATTGTGTGTAATGGCTCATAGTTCTGCGCACCCTCTGGTATTTCATTTTTCCAAATTTGTTTTATCAAGCATGGGAGTCTCCAAACTTCATAATTTTCGAGCCATTTTAGTTTGCATAGACCTCTCTCTGCTACTCGTTTATTGGAGGCCGAAGCCTATCTCCTGTGATATATACTGTGTCTATTTCACAGTGACCATGGCTCCTGTGGTTCAAATTGAATCAAGTGACTCTGAGTTTCTTTTTTTTAAACCCGTAATTGCATACCCGAGACATGTTTTTGCGGGATATTTTCTGGGAAAACAGTTAACAATTTGGGGAAACTGTCGGAAACCCATTTCCGAAATGGGCTCATTTACTATCCAAGTGGGTAGTTTCTCCAGAAACTCAACCGTTTCAGCGATACATCTCGATCTTTGGAGGGAAAGATCTCAGAATTTCCGTTTCAGTTGAGGTAAGCATTTTTTGTTTTGTTTTTTCAAATTCATCCGACTATTGTTCATAGGGTTTAAGATGAGCATGACATTCTACTTGTTAATAAGCCTATATAAAATGTCAAAACTCTTTAAGAGACAGAGCATGAACTCTCTGTCGAGCCTCTTTCATCAGAGGCTTATAAAAATATTGTTGCTATCCCACCTGTCACAAATCGGGGACAATTGGGAAAGTTTCTTGAGTCGAAATGGTTTTTCCCAGATCGACATTACAATGGATCCACATTTAAATGTAAACCCCAATTTTGATGGTCCCGTGGCCAAAATTCAGAGTTTCATTTCACCTGATGGTTGTGAAATTAATGAGTCCGCGTCTATTTCTTTGCAAACCCCCATGGTTAAGAAACAATGATGTATTTTCACACCTAGAAAATCATTAGAAGAGGTAGTGGATGTTTTAAAAGAGAAGGTTTCTCCTGTTCCTTCTATTAAACCGAATCAGGGTTTTAGTAATAGACCATTTGCTAAGAAAAATCGTAAAAAGAAGAAACAGGGTAACTCAGATTCGAGCTTTACAAACAAGAAGATTAAGCAACCTAATAATATGATCATTAAAAAAAAAACTAAACAACTTTCACCATCATAAATTCGGATTTGTCAAATTGATGAAATAATAAATAGTTGTTTGTTTTTCTATTTGATTCTGTTTGAAAAAGTAAAATAAATATATTTTTATTTTTTATTTTTACTATTTTAGACTAGCTTCAAAATCCTATAACTTATCTATTTCTGAATGTTAGTTGACATTATTTCTGAATATCAATTTTGTTTTTCTATTTACAGGAAAATGATGATTATGGTGCTATTTATATGGAGAAACTACCTTGGATCATGCGTTGTTTAGTTATGTAGTTTCTTTCTTTTGATTTGATAAAACTTTGTCATTATGTAATAAATTTTGATAAACCAAATCCTACAGGAATAATTTCCTGTTGTACTATTTTCGTAAAAACCAATCTATTTTTTGGGGATTGCACTCTATCTTGCATGATAAGAGTTATTAATCCAAAACTATTTTAAATAGTGATCACTATTAGAGGTGAAATCATCTTTCGTTGGGATACATTATGGACATATGATTTTGAAAACTGATATGGAGAAGCTGCTCACCATTTGGCTTTAGACCTGTGTGACGCTTATCCCATTATGTTTTTTCCTCCATCTTATGAAATATTATTATGTTTGATGCAACTTTAGTCTAGTTATCATATGGTATTTCATATTATTAAGTACTTTAATTATGTCTATAATTTGTTGTTCCATATTACATCTATGATCAATCCGCCATTTAATTATTGTTGATTTATGCTAGATATTGAATGATGGATTATATGAATGCTTTGTTTTGAGTTTTCTCTGTTTATAAGTGTTCATTATTATAAGATCACCAGATCGGTATATTTATCATTTTGTCATTATATTCTCGCTCCAATGCATCTTTGAGTTTATTCTGGGAGTATTAGCTTTGTTCTGTTACAGGTTTCCCACATATGCAAGACAGTAAGGAGTCTTGAAATTGCACAGGAAGATAAATTCAGTTTAGTCGATTGGTTACAGGTTAGTTTACATGTTATTTATTTAAAATATTTTGTTAATGAAATAAGAACAACATGAATTAGCTTTTGACTATTCACATATTCTTATTTTAGTTCTATTACATTAGCATTCATTAGTTGTATATCTTTATATATTCAAAAGAAAAACATAAAAATGTACATGCTTTCTTTATCTCTTCTATAAACACTTTCAAAAACATTTTGTTCGCAAGATGTTAAGCAAATCTTGTATACTGTACATAAACTGTTTATAATCACATGCACATATTCGTGTTTCCATTTGAACATTTGTAATTATTATATTATTAGTATCATAGCTTTATAGATTAGTTTCTTTTCTTTTATTATTTTTAGGACTTTAGTTGGCCAACAGATCCATTAAACCCGTCGGGTCATTTCACTCCAAATGGCTTGGGTTATTTAGACAACCCTGGTCCGGATTTGGCCTTCCAGTTGATGGTGTGTCATTTATGCCCATCAACACAACCCAACCAAAAAATTGAGGTCGGCTCAACTAATTTTTGGAGAAAGAATTACTATAAATACATGATATAATTTCACATTTTTTGTGCAACCAAGCAAGAGATCAAGTCTGAGGTGTGCACAAGGTGTTTTGGGTGTCTTCTGGTGTGCAAGCCAAGTCTAAGTAATTCTCTTAGGGTCTTTTTTATTCTCAAGGTATTTTATAAGGTTATGATGTTGTCGTAAGGTTACGATGTTGCCATATGCTCTACTATGAAGTTGTGATGTTGTCGTGATGTTGTTGTGTGGTTGTTGGTGTTTATATGTGGATCCATGTGGACCTAGGATCTCTATGTGGACCCAGTTTGTGAGGCTCGTATTTTGAATATTTTGGCACATGATTTGAGGTGTATCCTTGGAGATCTTGGTGCATGTGTTTATGTGGTTGTTGGTTTTTATATGTGCACCCATGTGTACCTAGTATCTCTATGTGTACCCAGATTGATGATGATAATGTATCAATGATAGTGACAAAGACAATGACAGTGACATGTTGATTTTTTTATATACATATCTGAGGGTGGAAGGAAGGGGCAAGGAAAGGGGGTTGGAGCCTCCTTCTAGTTGGAACTATAGAATCTAGGGAGTTTTAGCTTCCTTTAGTATCAACACCATCCACATTTCCCATGCTTACAATCATACTCCGATTTAGCTTGCACACCATTAATTCAACATGTATGAGACAACAAATAATTATATCACATATTAAATGGATTCTTAATATGAATGGAATTTCAAAAGTATCGTTTCCATACACAATGCTTTTACAAGTCATAAAATATGTATTTATAACTGAGGTGCCTTCATATATAAATTGGAATGAGATAAAAAAAATTGCTTGAATGTATTAACTACGGAAATACCAAAACACATTGACTCAAAGTAGCCATGGCTATTTGTGCATACTCCACTCATTGGCCAAAATACGCTTTGAGAGTAAAACTACAAGAATAAATAGGGAGAGTTGGGGTAATGGAAAGGCCAACAATCTTGACCTTTCATTTACCGTTCCTTAGTATTTTCTCTCTTATTTTCATTTTCTATCTCATTTAATTCTTGTTTTTCCTCTTTTTTTTTGTCTCATTTACTTTTATATTTTCATTTTTTTTATAGTTTATCTAACCTTCATTAATTATCCAATTGCATTTGCAAGTATTGAGTCTTACAACCGTTCACTTTTTTGAATCCATTTTGGATCAAGTATTTGAGTTTTGTGATTGATGACATTGGGACTTACACAAATTGTGCTAAGGTCAAAGTTTTGAAGGAGTGGCATACTCCCACCAATACCATAAATATCAAGATTTTATTAAGAAGCATGAATTTATATAGGAAATTCATCCACCATTACTCCCACATTTTCACCCATTGAATTGAACCAACAATTAAAAATACTTCATTAGACCCCTAAAGAAAATAAGGTATTTTGGAAGTTAAGGGATGCTCTTATCTCTACCCTTATGCTTACTTTTCTAGATATCGAGACAAATATTTCCCAATATAACATGTATGTGTTATTCTTAAGTAGGGAGGACACCATATAATGTACCATTCAAAAACATTGAGCTAGATTACAACACTTAAGATAGGTGTTTTATGCATATGTCTAAGCACTCAAACAACACTGACACTACATCCATGGTAAAATCCAAGAACAAATACATTTAAAATGGGATTCCTACATTCAATCAATACATTCCATCATTAAATATAAGAAGGGTGCCTCTAATGAAATGGGTGACTTACTCAACAAATATCCTTCCAAGGTCCTTCACATCCTAGGTGAAAGATATCCAACCTATGAGGATTGAAAAAATTAGTACTAAAATTATCCTTATTTTGGTTATGTCATGGAATCTATACAACAACACACATATTTTAGTTAGACCCCTTTGCCACATTACACAACATGGGATGGTTTCTTGTACAAGTGGAACCAACTTTGTGTCTCTACTGGCCTACACACCTTCTTCTTTGCAAGAAGGGGCACTCTTCATTTTATGGAGGGAATTTTGGTGTGAAAATTATTTATTCCACCTAGAGAGGTGCTTCTTTTGGTCTTTCATGCAAAAGCATGTGGAAATTTACAATATGAGATCACATTGCAATGAATATAAACCTGCTAACATAAAAATATTGGCATGTACTAACCTTTTTAGTACCATTAGCCCATGTGAATCCATCTCCATGGATTTTTCATTGGCTTGCCTACCATTGATTTGAAACATAATGGCATCTCGTAACATATTTGGAGCCATTTTGGATAGCCATGACCATAATTTTTTATCATGACTTGTGACTTCTCAAACACTTTTGAAAATCGTTCTGAAATCTTTTACTTGTTGATTTTGGGAGAGAAAGAAGGGAGTTGGGTGATGAGAAGATAAAAAACCATGTTGTGCTTGAGGAAAACCATTATTGGGTTTTTTTTATGTTTAAATTGTGGCATGTGTGCCTATAAAAATGGGATGTGTGCCTCTGGTGCATTTTCCTGTTGAGTAAATGGATCAAGAGCCATGAAAATTCTATTGTGACAAATCCTGGAGCAGCTGAGATTTCTTGGGGTCCCTAGTTGTAATATTATTATCCAACTGAATGTAATGGATCACTGGAGGGAAGTGGGAAGGTCCAAGGGACTATGTAGCAGAGAAGGGGGATACCCTTCCTTGGGTTTTGCAAGTTGAGGGGAAGAGAGATGGTCGATTTGAACTACTATTGGAGTAGAACCTGGGTTTTTGGGTTGTTGAATGTGGAGAGTGGAAAACCATGAGGGACATATCTCCTTGTGGAATAATAGCCTTAGCTATGGGATGACTTGATGTTGAGAATTGGAAAAACAAGACTATGTCTAGAAGGAATGTCCTTCGTACGCAACCAATTGGTTATTTTATAAACATATAAGTTTTTTGTTATGTTTATTATGTTAATTCCGCTACTTATTGTTTTATATCAATGTTGTTGTGTTTTCTTGAATGGTTGCATTAGTTTTTATGAATATGTTGTTAGTTGCATGAGACAATTTTTGGGCTTGCTTCCCCTTGGTTTATTTTATATGAATGGGGCATTTTTAATTCCATTTTTAGTAGGTTGGGTATGTTACACAAAATCACATAAGACATTTTATTTTTAGACACATGACTAATCTAGATGGATTTATATGCACTTGACACATGGCACATTCTTTCCACTTCCAAGAAACCCTTTCACTTACCTCTTTATAACAAGGGTACGTTCCATAGCAGTTAGTCCTTGTCTTTGTTTTCTAGTTAAGTTTATATATATATATATATATATATTTTTTTTTTTTCTCCTTTTTATTGTCTTTATGCATGTAAAATTCATTATAGTCCATTAATCATTTATCATTAATCATGTTCATGCTCTTTCCCTATATAGAATATAGGGCATAAAAACAACAAAAAGAAGATGCATGGAAATACATATATTTTGTATATTTTGTAACAATTTAAGTTATAATCAAAACAAAAACAAATTGCAATCCAAGTTGCCATTCTAGATAGTTAATGTATGGAATAAAACTCACATAGATTCCAAATGCTTCAATCTCTTCTTGACCTCATTGTTGGAAATCTAACTATATTTATTTCATTCATTTACTTTATATTTTGAGTATAGTTTGGCACGAACAAGTCCATATATATTGTAGATTGAAACATCTACCATACCTCACCCTACAATGTTTGATACCGAGATTAAATCGCTTCTTCAAATGACATGTTGGTTCAAATTTTTTGCAGACTACAACTTTAAACATTCTCACTTTTACCAAACGGTTTAAAAAAGGAAGCAATAAACTATTTGAAGTGAAATTAAATTGGAGTCACATTCCAACATATTGCAAGGATAGTCAATGATAGATTGTTTAACAAACTGCAATTTGGTTGAAAATGAACTACTTGATTCCTTGGTAATTTGCTCTTGACCCTCCTATATAAGATTTACAAAGTGGTTTCCAAAATGACAACCCAATTCCATAGAGAAATTATTATGTTAACAATATATCTATTTAATAATAAATATAAGGATTACAAATACTTTGAGCCAAGATAAGGAATGCAAAAGAGAAACATGTGTTAGAAGTTAGGCACTTTTAGAAAACTACTCAGAAAGCACATAATTTTATGGGTAAATGAATAATAATGTGATAAGTGACATGTTAATCAAACCAAACCTCTCTAATGCCACTACATAATTTTGATCTATGGAACAAATCTATAAAATAATGCACCTCTTATGTGTATTATTTATATTATAAATATGCACTAGTCAACTTATTATATTCAAAACATAGAAATGTCGGATTTAGGATTAACTAGAAATATATTTGACTGTGTTTTTTAATTCTCAAGACAACATATGTGTCATCAATTGATCTCTTTGAATGCTTAGTGTGCTAGCTAAAACACATGCATTTCAATATCCAACAAGTTAAGTACTAGCTATGGAAAGTAATTCAATAACATATCATAGTAGAGCATAACGAATGTAGATTGTACCCCTAAGTTATACCATACACATTTCAGAACCAACAAGTTAAGTACTAGCTATGGAAAGTAATTCAATAACATCTCATAGTAGAGCATAATTAATGTAGATGGTACCCCTAAGTTATACCATACACATTGTGTCCGAAATTACTTCTTACATAGAAATCTTGACTCGCTAAGAAATAATAATACTTGGAACAAAGTTGCTATAATTATAGCATGTAATTATGTAGTATAATTGTGATAGTGCATTCTACACTAGAAATAATACACTAACATATTATAACACAAATAAAATAGGCACATTCTGCACTATAGTCATTAAACACTTCTAAAATGTTATGCAACAAATTTCATATTTACAAACAAGCAATTTTGATCCACCAAAAATGAAGAAACTCTAACTTGGTAAACTAAAAAAATGCAAACCATGAAATAATATACAATAGAGTACAAACACCACGGATGGCTTAGTTTTCTATTGGAAGATCTAATTCAATTGCATTTGGCATATGCTAGCCTATTCAAATTTAATGCACAACCTACCTTGTTCCTTGTTTTAGTACATGACATAGTTATGGGAGTAGTATAGGGGGAAAAAGTTCATGACAAGTTGTAGGTAGCTCTATGCTTCAATCCTAGGTAATAGGTACCATTCCATGAACCATTCAAAGAAGAAACAAGAGAGTGATGGGCACTCTATTGTGTCGACATGGGGAACTATCACTTTCTATAAATCATCCATTAAACTCAACCTATTGTAATTGCATATATAATTGGATCATATAACTCATGTTAGATTAAAAAAGGGCATAATCTAGTTTACATAACTCAACAAAAGTGGATGGTATAAAACCAATATTTACACCATTAGGTGCTAGAATTGTGGAATCAACCTAAATAGGTGTCCTATTGTCTTGAACCCCCACTAATGTTTCAAGGGACAAAATATTTCCATCTGGAATAGTAACATCATGCTTCCTTAAACAATGGTTAATCTATCATCTCCTATTTTGAGGATAATTTCGACCTACTTCCATTACCTACTTATGTTTTCCCTTTTTGTGTACTTCAATGAATAGCACAACACTCCTTCCATTAGAATCATAAGTGGAAATCATATTTTCTCATATATAGCATTATCAACATAACTATTCAAAGTATGGTTGTTCATATGAATGGTTAGCAGAGATCTCGTACAAAGTACCTAATGTCGATTGTAAGGGGACTTTCCTTTAACTAGAAGGTGTCCACCATGGGGAAAATCACTTGTATATTATCAAAGAAAGGACTAAACCTAATAAATCACAGTGAAGTAGTGGTAGGAATAGACATAAGAGATGGAAACCTAAAATGAGTTATGTAAAGAAATTGAATTGCACTGGGTGTTTCCTTCACATTTGTATTGATCTTGATTTTATAGACTCAAAAATATGTTAATGTTTAGAAGGGAATACCATTGCTAAATCTTAGTGCACTAATCCTTATCCTAAAGTTAGTGAAGGGCCTAGTAATGGATAAAGCATAAAAAAATCTAGTTTTGAGAAGACTAACCCCGATCATTTTCTTGATCACCCTAAATCTCTTCCATATATAACAATTTTTGGTGCTAAATATACATGTGTTTAACATGCCATTAGCATTCGATTGAAATTCAACCTAGAACTGTAGATTTTCATTCAACACGTAGATGTAGGTTTGCATAAATTGCTTAACATTGGGCCCATGCATGCATTCAACACATCAAGTAAGTTTGCAACATCCATTTTCCAAATATCACACATGTGTGAATTCATGGGTAACACATGGACACGATGTTGCACATTTGTCATACATCAATGGCATATGGAAGCAACACACTCAACAACAGTCTAGGTAGACCAACGATTAAAATCATAAACTATGGGAAACCATTGAACAACTAGGGCACCAAGGGAAACTACAGTGTTCAAACCCTAACTCTTTCCCCCACATGATTTTCTCATTGATTACCATCCCTATAACAACCATTTCCTAATCAATCTAATTTCTATTTATTATTTATAGGTCGGGTGATTGATAAACAATATCAATTATGATCCCTTGAAAAGTAGATTTCCTATGCTTGAAGAGAATCCCAAGTTATTATTAATATACTAAGTCTCATCTCAAACCTCTACTGGATGATTTGCATCATATATGTCCACCCTACCAGAAAACACCATCACTAGGGTAGCTCAAGCATTTTTATTTGAATTGTTAGTTGAGCATGAATAATTATGAGACTGACTAGATTTGTATGTCATGAGCCAATTGATGATGTATTCGTTGAGGGTATTCACCATAGTGGAATTGTTCTTAATCTGCCATCTCTTCTTCTTACAACCACTTTGGAAGGTAAAGTTATAGAAGAGGCCCTTATAAGCATTTTCCTTGCTAGTTAAAGAAAACTAAAGTGGAGGTTTCAAGTTTAGTTAAATACACAAAAAGTCCTAGCCAAATCAAATTAGAGTATGAGTTTCCCCGATTAGTCCAACCTCGACCTGAAAATCCTATGGATTCATGGAGGAATTTTTTGAAAATGTTTGATTCAAGCAACTAGTCTAGGAATTCAAACACGTGGAGAGTTGTGCAATCGCTCTCTTTGATTGAAAAACTAGAGGCAATATTGATACTTCTAATGTTGTGTGTTTTCACTTGGACACCGTCAAAGGTGGAATAAGGAACACCACATAGGAGGATAAGAAAAATGCAATTTTAATTGTAGTTCTTGTTGACGGTTTTCAAGAATTGTGAAGAAGTACACATCCAAAGGATGAACCGTATTGAATTCAAGCGGAACAATAGGAAGCAAACGGATTCTCATTTGGATGTATTGCATTCTCCCATTCCTAAATCCTATATTCAAAGTGTAGGTTTTTAGTCTTGCCATGATATAGATAATTATCATGAATAATGTTTTCTACTTTGCCAGATAAGATAGATAGAGTAGATGATAATAAAAGAAGCCATTTGTAGTGTTTGGAAGATGTTTCTCCATGGGAAAAAATTTGTGACATCCTATGTTTTTCCAAGTCAATGGTTTGTAAATGGGATCATAGAAATTGAGAAACTATGATATGTTGTTGTTCCCTTTCTTCTAGTTAAATTGAAAAGAACCACCATGGGTAGGAGTGGATACAACCATTATGGAAAGAGTAAATAATATCTTAGTGGAGCATTGATAGTTTCCACCACCATGAATGAACTAGTTATGGCTCCTCAACCAACCAATAGAAGGAGGGGGTTGGGTTGCTAAATCATGACCCAAAGAAGACCATTTCCATGGCTCAAAATACTATTAGATATGTTGATATTGGTATTGCTACTGATTTTGTATGATCTACTATAACTACCTTTGCTTTGGTAGAGCACAATTCAAACAAACAAAATAAAAGGATAAGATGGAAAAGTGCCCAGCATGACTATGAATAATGATGATGAAGCGATTGGCCAAAGCGATTAATTAATTAGGGTGTAGCAAAGGTGTAGAGAAGTTTGAGTGCATGCTATCATTATTTGAATCAATTAATTACTTTACTTGATTCAAGAACGTTCCAACAACATGTGTTAATACCCTATGTTAGAGAATTAAGTGCACCTAATTTTTGATCGATGTTAAATTGTTTTTTTTTCATATTTTAAAATCAATTTTGAAGATCTAACAAATATTTGAAAAATAATTCCCTTCACTAGGGGTATTTAGTCCCATCACTATCCATCAAACCAATAAGAAAACAAGATTATATATTTATAAAATTACTAAAAAAACATTTTAATTTTTAGGAAAACAATTCATAAAATATTGGAGAAATATGCAAACACTATGCAAAGTTAAATAATTTTCATCGTGTACCAAAAACTATAATCCCTAGCAAAGTAGAGACTAATAATTTTTTTTTTTTTTTTTTATAAATTATATATCATATTTAGCATTTCTTACTTATTAGCCATATTTCAATTTAACATCTTGATAGGAGAAAAATGATGGTGATCTTAGGGTTTCAAAGGTTCTGGTAACGAAAGAAGATGAAGTATAGAAGTAGCTCCCTGATAGGGGAGTGGGAAGGCAACCTTCCGGTAAGGAAGGAATTGTCCCTATGTTACAAATAAAAATTCCTCACTTTGATAATGTCACATTTTCATTATCGTAAGTGTCGCACTTTTGTCACAAGTGTCACATTCTAGTCACGTAAGTTTCGCATCATGAACGACATTGTTGTAACCTAGGTCTACACCCCTTCCATTTCCCTCCTTTACCCTATACATCCATCAAAGGTCTGATTTTTGTTTTGTGCTTTCTAAGTTTATTCTCCATGATTTAATGACTCGATGTAAATGGCCCCTACCGGTCACTACTTGCTTTGCATCATTGTCTTGCTTTCTTGAAAGGTGATTACATGTTCTGGTTTGAGTTTGAAACATATGACATCATGTTACCATTAATTGAGCATGCATCAGGTCAACCAAGTCCTTTATATGCATAGGAAACATCCAAAAAGAAAGACACGACAATTCAGAGTAGTGGATTTCGGGCTTAGGTTGTGAGAAACAGACAAATTAAAATTTTTGATGGTCAAGACCTGACAATCAATTAAGATCAAAAAATCTTGTGCATTTGAAGTTTCAAAATTGTGAGAGGTTTTAACCACAAAGAAATATGAATTTTTACTGCGGGTCTTCGACGTTTGGGTGTCTAAGCTTGTTATTTTTTTTCAATCCTAAAAATCCCCGAATGCCGAATTGTTGAAGTGGTTGCCACGTCACTCCGGGAGATTGTCACTACGGGAGATTTTAATCGAGAGAAAACATAGTTTCCCGAAGCCCCGAAGTGTCGAAGCCCCCGAAGTCCTGAAATATTAAATGATTAAAGTATCTTAATCTCTGGTGAGTTTGCTTAGTGATAAGAATTTGTTAATGACTTCGTGAGTTCGGTCATTCAGAAGATATTTATAATATTCATTCAAAATCTCTCGAATGTTGAATTGCCAAAGTGGCTTATCCTCATTAATTGCTTGCATTAAAGTATTCTTTAAACGCGGCCAAACAAAGAAAATGCCATTTTACAGGTGAAGCTATAGATTTGCAAGTCTCAAATGAATTTCTAATCCAACCAGTCTACAACATCAGATTACTCATCAGGCAGCAGCTCGAATTCAAAGGAACCTAAGGTAGTTCGCGGGTATGACATGAGGACGAGGAGAAGCAGAACACTAACATACCACAACCCACCCATCACAGAGAAAGACAAGAAGAAAAGGATGGTTACGGTTGAGACAAAGAAGCCTGATGACAGTCAATGGGTATAAGAACTGAAGCTGCAAGTCCAGACCTTGCAACAACATAATCAGGAATTGGAAAAACTACACTCCAGACTGCAGAAGAAATATCAAAGACTCCAGAAAAGCACCAGAAGACTCGCTTCTTTCTAAATGAGATAATTTGAAGGAGTGCTTGAAGAAGATTACAACTATTCAATTATCTCCCAGTTGGCCTCCAACAATGCACATGGACACCAGTGCTTGATTCAGAACCTAGTTTTATCAATCCTAGTCAATTTTGTCAAAGTCCAGTTCACTCCAGCATATGTATCAGTCTAGTTTTATTGCTAGTAGAAATTTTTAGTTGTTTCTATTGCAAGAATCTTTTAGATTAAGGCATAATAAGTGGTCTTTTATGTGTGATATGAACCACTATTTTTTGATTAAGTCAAGATCGAAGTATACAATACTATACTCCAACAATATTTTAGTTAAGTTAATAAGTTGTTTTACAACTACTAGTGTAGAGTTAAGCCTCAGTTCCAGATGAACGAGAGCCTCTACAACTTTGATAAATATGCAATTTTTGTATGTTTTGAGGGTTCGGTTTTTGGGAGAAGAATATCAATACATCAAACTGGTTGAACCTGTTCTATGCATGGATTAAAGCTCTCTACCTGGTGAATAGACTCTTTAGGACAAAGTGTTTGTGTCCAAATCTACATGTGTTTTTATCTTATCTTGAATGTAGTTTTTGATTTGTGCAAAGTACATTTCATTTACTTCAACTACTGTATAACTTGTCTTGACTGATATGCGACCTGTAAAACAACTAATTCTTTGGTGAATATTTGTTTCTATTGCAACCTGTGGGAGTAATTGTGTTTTTGATACATGTTTAATGCCTTTAAATAATATTTTAAGTATTAAACTTCTTACAACTGATTATTCATTGATTGGTTTGTTGTTTCCCCATGTTCTTTCCTCTATTATCTCACTTGTCTGTAATTTTTGTGCCACCAACCAAGGAAGACCCTCCTCCATATAATTTTTCCAACCCAACCATGTTCTTGTCTTGGTAAACCAACCCTCCAACTGACCAAAAAAATCAAATAACCAAAAAACCAACCTTTCCAAAACTTGAGGTGCCCTAGCTCTGCACTTTAGCAGTCAGGTGAAGAATTTAGGACCAACATCTTCTGGTGTCGCTTCCAGAGACAGAGAACGAAATAACTTTCCCTAGGAGAAAGACAATGACCAGATCTAACCTTTGATGGTGAAAAAAGATCATACACATTCAGACTACCATCTTTCACCTGGCGACTCCATTGAGTAAAATTCCCAAAAGAAATACTGACTTCCAGAAAGGGACTTAGGAGATCCAAGTCTAAGAACATCAAAGCCACTAAGGCTCATCTGAACCCTAAGAAGGACACAGTAGTCTTTGAGCTAGAAAGGAAACTAAGAAAATCCACCTTAGCTCAGAGATATACCTCATCCCTAAACGATAAATATTCACCTAAATATTATCACAAGCGGCTTGAATTGTGTAGCCCTGAGAACCACATTTCCAAGGAATCTCATATTCTTTTAACCCCTGCCTCCACTTCATCATCTAGTCCAACATCCACACCTATATCTCCAATCAAACCTCAGATTCCTATTTCCTAAACAATGGTTATTAACAGGATAGATGCCATAATTGATGTTAGATATGCACCCCTAGTTTTTCCTATAGGCTTACATACACTCCCAGCCACATATTACATGAAATATTTTCCAAGATATAATGGGGAAGGGGATGTCACAACTAAGGAACATCTGGTAGCCTTTTACAACTTTGCAGACAACTTCAACATTGACTATGTATATGTGTGGATGAGTTTGTTTGTACAAAGCCTCGATGGGGAAGTGAGGAAATGGTTTTGGGATCTCCCTCCAACCTCCATTACAAATATTGATGCACTAGATGAAGCCTTCATAAAGAAACGGGGAGATAGAAGAGACTATCTGTATTACACGACTGAGTTTGGAGCCCTTAAGAGAAAGAATGGTGAATGTATTTCAGACTTCACCAAGAGATTCAATAAGATGTATGGTAGAATCCCAGATGCAATCAAACCAACTGAAGCCTCTACCAAGATCACTTATGCCAATGCATTTGATGCATAGTTCTCCCTTCTGTTGAGGGAGAGAAGATCCACCACCTTTTTTTCCATGCAAGAAGCAACCATTGAGGTTGAGTCCAACATCCTATCATCACACATGTTAAAGAATAGATCTGATAAAGACAAGAAGAAAGAACGAGAGGATTCCCCTGCCTCCTCTAACCCAGCCACATCTGATACTAAACTTGATGAAATGACCAAAAATTTAAAGGATTTGACATCTGAAATAACTAAGTTGAAATGGGAATCTAAACAACCAAACATAGCTTTTAAAGGGGTTGGGAACATAAATCCAAACCAATTTAGGAGGTCAAATGATGTCCCTCAGATAATGTAGAGAGAGAGGAGGAATGCTGATGATTAAATAATAGTACTTTCTTTCCAAAACAATCAGATTGAGGAAATGGATGTGGACGATGTTGCTGTACTTTTCAATGAAACATATTTTAACACCAATCACTTAACACAGCAAGATTATGAGGTAGCACAATTGTCAAATAAGTTTGATATTGAGATAGGGGAAGAGGGAGTTAATCAAGGTCAACCCCAAAGGAAATATGACTTGAGGCCTAGAACAGGCACTCCCAAATCCACCACCTCTGATATTAAAATAAAAACAGAGGTTTCTCCCAAGCCAAATCCAAGCAAGGGTGTTGTTAGCACTAAAAAACGCACCGACATTTTTGAAGGAAAGATGCCTAATCTTGCAGGGAAATTTTCGATAGCTTCCCGAGCTCCAAATCCAAATCTGATTGCACCATTGGAAAGCTTATGATCTGTAGTTAAAAATCAACTATTTGAACGTGCAAAACGGACATTCCACGGCTGAGAAAATTGATTTTTCCCAAAGGAATTTTTTGCTGGAAATTCTGACTTTCGGTGGTTTAGGCGAATAGGACGACTGTTCATTAACCACCGAAAGCTGCACTTTTGGTGGATAATTCACACAGAAGCTTTCCAGTTAACCACCGAAAGCCTGTAACTGCCAGAATGAGCGAATTTTTTCCCAGATTAGGAATTTTCGAATCAGAATGCTATGAAACCTCTTGGAATAGACATGTGGTGAATTATCAAGTCCAGCACAACAGTTACTTTTGACAAATGGTGGAGAAAGGAGGTGTTTCAAAGGTTTTTGATGTCTTTAACAAAGGCAAAAAAGCAGGACACCTGGCCACATCAGCGAATTCGACTTGGTCTCCATTTGAGAATGATCCCTTAGCCTTGGGAGGCTGTTCTACACTTCACCAACAATCAATAGAGACAAATCTGGGATTGGCCTCATTTTGAGGAAATATCCCACTTCTTTTGCAACAGATTTTGACTTGTTATTTTTAGTTGATTTGATCCATGTTTTCAGGATCTGAAAACTGCTTTGTAATGTTATAAATATTAAGATAGAATATGAACCAGGGGTTCGACTTTGGAGATTTGTTCAGACTATGTAACTCAGAACTTCCCATTTCCATATGAAGTAAAAACAAGCTTCTTTTGCCATACCTGTTCAGATTTCACCTTCCTGTCTATTCTATATTTGCACTTGGATATTATTCATGCTGTTATGCTTGTCTAATGCTAGATAACTGTCATCTTATTGCTGTATTCATAAGTTTAACTCTGCAAATATATTTATGATTATTATAATCGGCCATTCATATACGTCTATATGTGATTCTGCTGGTATAAGAATTATTTCTTCATCCATCACTTATTTGTCAACTCTCTGAACATCTATGGTTGAAAGCCTTGTCCATCTTGATGTGTTTATGCATGATTTGAGTGAAAATTGATCCAGTCCTTCGACTTGTTCCAAATTCACATTTTTATTTAGAAAATTGCTTCAAAAAGAGTTAGTTACCAGGCATCTCCGACTTACAGCCTAGGAGAGTTTCCTGGAGTGATAACAAATTGGCGCCGTTGCCGGGGAGAGGAGATCGAATCTCAGCTTCCTTGGGAGATGACATAGATCCAGCTTTGATGATAGACAAAGCCTGGACATTATTTCGGTTGTAATCATCTATCTGGCGACTCCATGAAGGACGAATTCAGTGGCGAATCCACAGTAATCAAATGTCAAAAGCGTTTGCAGCTCTTTTGGCTCGGAGGTTTGCATCTCTTGACTTCTCAACAGTTCCTGGTTTCCCACATCCAGTTCCTTCTATAGATATTTGGGGAGATCACCTCCCAAGATTTGCAGAAAAGAAAGAAGATAATCCTTCAGATCATCTCATCAGATTTCATCAATGCATGATTCAGCTGGATGTATATCATGAGGATGTGCTCATGAATAAAATTTGTCTTCTCATTAGAAGGAGATGATTGTGAATGGTATTGTTCTTTACCTCCTTCTAGCATATCCTCTTTAAATGAGTTTCATAGAGTATTCCATCATCGATGTGAAAGGTATTTTGCTCGAGAAATTCTTCTTGAAGGTTGTTGTGAAGAATTTCATTCACACACTCAAAATGTCTATTCTTCTAGTTGTGAACATGAAATTATTTCTATTGTTGTTGTTCAAGAGAAAGATTAGGAGATTGTTCATTTTCCTATGCAAAACAAGGGAGTGGTGGATTCACTTGTCTTTGATGAAGAACAATACTGTCATCCAGAAACTTCCGCAGTAGATATTGAAGCTCCTGCAACTGACATTGAAAAGTCATCCACAGAAATCAACAAGTTTGCATGCACTATACTTGAATATAG
>JASDQU010738060.1:87652-122627 GCA_032191745.1 Picea mariana | reverse complement strand
CAAGTACTAACCTTGCGAATTAACATATGTTAACATTGCAGCTTGCGCGTCATCATTAATATTGCGTTCTAAATAATAATGACTTTAAATAAAACAAGGTTAACAAGACGGCTTACGCATCATCATGATATAGCATTTTAAACAGTAATAACATTAAATAAAACAGGGTTATCTGGGCAATTTAAGCATCAGCAGTATATTGTAATTTAACGATAATACATTAATTTAAACATGGTTAACGTGGTTGCTCACGCATCATCCCTAAATTGTGTTTTAGACAACAATAACATTAAGTAAACCAGGTTAACATGGGCATCACCATTTATGCATTTTAAACCCTAATTTAAATAAAACAAGGTTATCCTGGCAACTTAAGCATTAACTTTAGCATTGCATCACCTCAATCATTTCCATGATTTAATAACACCATTCAATTTTCTATTATATTTTCATTATGGTAAAACAAATAACATTAAATATAAGCATTAACTTTAGCATTACTGTAATTGTTTCATTGCCTAAACATCTTTCTAAAACAATAAATATAAAAAAAACAATTCCCCGAGCTTTCTTATCATCTTACAATAATGCAAGCATTAGTCGCTGCCATAACTGGTAATAACCTGGAATCATAAGGGTTATGATGGATATGAATTCATATTAGCATATATATAATTTCCTTCTTCCTTCGCTTACTAAATTGGCAGTAAAAATTAAATGTCCCTAGATGATCATAAAATAACGGTTTATACCAATGAGGTTAAAAACAGTCTGGCAACAAATTGGCAGTAACAATTAATTAACCCAGGGACGAATGATAGTAAACAATAATTTATCATGACGAGGAATATGGCTATCTGGCAGTAATTGGCAGTAAAAATTTAATGACCTAGGGGCACAATGATAAATGAACAACGATTTATCATAACGAGGAGAGTAACAATCTAACTGTAACTTGGAAGTAAGAATTAAATGACCTAGGGGCACCATGATAAATGAACAACAGTTTATCACGACGAGGAAATAACTAGCTGGCAGCAATTTGACAGTAAAAAGAAATTTCCTGTAGAAATTGAAGAAGAAGCTCATCAGCTGAGAATCAAATAAACCAAGGGACTCTACCACATAGTGTCCAAAAACGAGATGGCAACTATACCAATGATCGAAAGTCACAGGAGAATTTGTCAGGTCCACGAATGTGATAAAACTGATTTAAGGGGAAGGACTCCATCTCCTGCCCATAAAAATTCTGTTGGATCCTTACGATACCCAGTGCTTGTTCTACCTGAGAGATGGGCTTACATAAAGCTCCTCAATAAACTTGAAGGCATATCTGCTTTTATACAACAGCCTGCAAGGCATTTTCCTCAATAAACTTGATGGTGTTTCTATTCCATGTGTGCGCAGACTTAGCACAGCGAACAGGGAAATCCAAAATTGTTGTTATGAATAAAAGGGTGCAGAATATTTTGGAGATTAGCATAAGGGGGTATTGGATCTGTTTAAAGGTACCTCATTTGTGCCTAAATCCTGAGCGATCAAGCATTATCTTGAGATATACGAGATACATTTTGTTGGTTATCTGTTCAGATAGAGTCACGGGAAAGCATTATCCAGGTACTAGAGAACAGTTCATGGATTTTAGGATTACAAGTTGTTCCTTTTTGGGATCAGCTTAAGAAGGAGTAGAATGTGTTATGTTGGTGTAAGATAATCTCCTTCTGGTCAAGGTGACTTCAAAACGAAGAGAGAAACCCCAGAAAAATGAGCGTACAAGTAATTGTTATATCCGGATCTCCCACATTGTTGTATTGCGAAAAAGGGAAATTAATAATAGATCTGGTAAACCCAACGAGAGAATGGAACCTCATGGTTAACCACCAAAAGCAAGCCCTAAAGACAAGGACTCAGGACAACATAGTTTACAACGCTCAGACTGAAGACAAACGCCCAATCTGACGAAAAACGCCGGCGATTGACTATGGATGGTTCCCATTAACTACAGACGCCCCCAACCAATAAGAAAAACGCCCATAGAACAACATGCCCACCGTGACGATTCGTCCATTGTACAACAGCGCAAACCCACTCAAAACTAAATCGCCCACGATATGAAACAAAATCGAACCCTACTGTAAAAATTCCCCCTGGTATATAAACGAAAATACACAAACAGGACAAATCGCACATTGAATAACAAAATCGAACCCTACGGTAAAAATTCTCCCTTGAATAAGAACAACAAAAACCCACAAAAAAAGGGAAAACCGCTCGTTGTTCTATGGGGTTTGCCTCCTATGGAAAGGTAAACAGAAATAACATAAACCCACAACATTTTATCCGAAACCCTAACTGCACTGTAATTAAAAAAAAACAAAGATCTTCTGAAATACCTTTTCTTTTTTTTACAGAGTATAAAGGACGAAGAAATAACAATTCACAACCATACAATCAAGATCGCAGCAGTAAATCACTATGCATCCTACTCTATTTAGTTCATGAGCATACCTTTTCCTTATTTGCTTGCCACAATGACTCCTTGCTCTGTGTTGCTTCTGCTCCTGCTTGCCGACCGCAATGAACTCACCGGTACCTCCCAGCCAAACGCTAGGGGTACTCTCCTTGCCCCTCAGCCCCCCGACCCGCAAAGGGGCCACACACAACCCAGACCGTAGCCTAGCTTCTCAGCCTTCCTCCAAGGCTGAGCTACCACTCAAGTCAGCTGAGAATCCCCAACTCCTACAAGAAATCAGTCCAGTCTCTCTCGCAGCATAACAATACCCATAGCCAAAAAGGGTCCCCCTCTTTTCCCCTCTCCCTTTCTTTTATCCAGACTCAAACCCTAATCCTCTTTTTTTTTAGGTTTCCCCCCCTTTTTCCTTTTTATTTTCTTATTTTACTTTTTATTTTAATTTGTTTATTTATTTTTTATTTTTTTAAAAAACTCAAAGTGTAAGTGCGCTCATTAATAATTTCCTTTTATTTTTACATGCGTAACTTTTATTTATTTACAATTTGTTTATAATATATATACATATGTATATTTTCATTTTTCTATTATAAGCATGCATTCATCTTTGTAGTTTATCATTATCCATCATTTAATTTACCATTAATATATATGTATATATATATAGGATAATGAGAGATTAGGGTGATGGCAAACATGTATAAGGGAAAAGTAAATGTATTACAAAAAGAATAATGAGGAATTACGGGCAGGGATGGTGATTTAGTAATGTGAACTGGACCTGTAAAAGGGAGATGAACACTGGAAGATCGAGGCGATGGAGGATAGTTTAACAAGTAGACATGGATAATGAGAGGATAAAGGTCTGAGTTTTTTTTTTTTGAAATTTTCATTGTTAAGGTCACACTAAATTTCCCTCCTTTTCTCTAGAAAAGTCTTAGGCTTAGGGTTAGATTCTGAGCTAGGCGACGATTGGTTAAGGGAATTGCTTACGGTTTTATTCAGGTGCTGATGACTTAGGGTTAATTAGGCTGACTCCTTCAACCACCATTATTGCGACGTGCCCTTCAGGACGCACCACGTGCGCCAAGGGTGCCACTTGCCTCTTGAATTTATTTTGGGCGACGTGCCCTTCAGGATGCACCATGTGCTCCAAGGGTGCCACTCGTCAACTGAGTTTCTTTTGTGCGACGTGCCCTTCAGGATGCACCACGTTCTCCAACACTTCGCCAGGTGAACTTGTAGGAGACTGAGGGTTCTAAGGAATAAGGCCCCGCCTTATTGCGCGCCCCTTAGAATCATCGTGAGCGACTATCGCAGTCGGCCCTCACGACATCGTGGGTCCTCTCGAACTAGGTAATCGTTAACCTACAGTTCGAGCCACGACGGGAGTGCTAGCAGGCGGTGGCAGGGCTGCTGTCCATCCCTCTCCCTCAACCTCTCTGCAAATCGTGTGTGGCCCCTTTACTCCATATGTGAGTCTGGTCGGCAAGCTATCGTCAGCCTGCATCAACAATAATCATGTCAGAAACGTCAACAACAAATCATCAAATCGAATGAAACATCATAGTAAACATATCACCCAAAAACACACTCCCTGACTCAGTCCGGAGTCCAAGGGGGTTCTACCGATGCCTCTGCATCCTCAAGGTCAAAAACCCTACACACTCAATAAAACTGAGTCAATATCACCTGTCTACATCAAATAGTAACACATCATGTCATCTGTCAATCACATCGTAATCAAGTATAAATGGTCTAACATCATAAAGGTCCAGATCACTTGCAAGCAAGTGTCCTCAAATAATAAGTGTTCTCAGTGCGCCAGAGCGGGATGTTACACGAGAGCACCGATTTTTCTTGCTTTGAAAAACTGCAGTTGTCTTGCTTGCTCGACATAATCCTTTGATCTTTTCTTTGACTCAGATCCTGTTTCGTCAGATATTGTCCTCTGTTTGACTCAAGCTTGGTATTTTTCATTCTTTTAGTCTTAATTTAGTTTGTGATGTCTTTCCTTATTAAAAAGTTAAGCATTTTCTATCAAACTTGGTTTATTTTTACTGCTCTTTTCGATTATCTGATTGATTGGAGGTTTTCATAAGGAAATTCATTAATATTGTTTACTTTGTCTTTGATCCCTTACTCAATTCCAAAAGACTATTAAGTGTTATTTTTGTGTTTTTGGCGTTTTTCTTTGAGTGGATAGTTTGTTCTTCTTTTAGTCTCTTATTGACTGCTGAGAGTGTCTTTGTTTGTCTACTTTTTCTTCCTCTTTTACAAATCACAGTAGTGAACACTTTTCATTATTAGTGAAAGCATGAATCATTAGATGAACATTTCGGTTTACATTCACAATCAAACAAAGAAATACTTGTATGCATTGGTTTTGGATTTTGGAAAGATTTTCTTTATAATTTGGCAATTGTTTGAATTATTGTTGAGAATGAAATAGTATAAACTTTTTCATTCTTGAGTGTTTTCTAGTGACAAAAGAAAATAAACTCTTCTCCTTCCCATAGCTAGAAGTTCGTTGAAAAGAAAACTTGCATCTCATTCTTTTCATCTTTTTTTGGACTCGAGTATCAAACATCATCAGTTTCATTATCATTCACCTTTGTGTAACGAACAACCATGAAAATGAACGCTAATTAAAATCAATCTAGAAACTTTTATTTTTTAGATCTTTACACCAACAATAGGCTAGGGCTAGAACTTGGGAATAGGTTGTGAGAATAACTCTCCAAATAATTCAAGGAAAACGTAGAATCTTTCGATAGGGAGAGTAAATCCAACCTTCATATAAGCATAGCTGGGATCCCCCTCTCACACAAGGGTTACACACAAGGTCGCGTGCGGGAGAGAAACAAAGATTATCCTTGTAAGGCTTAACCACATGTAGTAGTACAATCATATATTGGGGGTTCTTCTTGAGAATCAACTGTTTTCACTTGGTCTTGGAGCTTCATGAATTATGAATCCGTTCGAGGTCCTCTAGAGTTTATCGATCCATATGTCCTTAGTTCTCTTGAATAATTTCGGACTTGATATCCTGCCCATACGTTTGGACTCATTGTCAACCGTACCTGACTAGAGGCTGACCGTGAGTTGGTATCCTTAGTAGCCACAATATTTAGGGTCCTTACACGAGGTGAAGGTGAAGGGAAGTCTTTGCTATACCCGGAATAGACGTTGGTCAAACTCACTCGGGATCCTTGGAGGGTATCCCATGGGTAAAAACATGAGGGAACTTGCACCAAGGTGTAAGTCTGTTAAGCAAGCCACCAACACAACTGATCCACTCGCTCATATCCTATCCCCTTCTCAATTTGATCATGTGATGTTGGATTTCATCACCAACTAGTACGTTCACTCAGAGAAGGCATTGTTTGTTTGTTGGTTTTCTAGATTTTTTAGTGAGTGTTGTTTATTTAATTTAGTTGTCCTTAACAATTGGTACTGCGGTGGATAAAGGTATTCATAGATCACGTAATATGAAAGGGTTTCCGCTATAAGGCTACAAACCCCTACCTCCTAACTCACCTAAAGACACTTACCATGAAGAGGTTGAGAACCATTCAGACATTGGGAGTGCTGCTACTCCTTTGCTAGCAAATCCCGAGAAAGATTTAGTTACGGTTCAGGAAGAATCTACCTTTCCTATAAACTCAACTTTGCAAGTTCCTCTTGATCCACTCCTTATCCAAATGGACTCCTCGGGTAACATCATAGTAGAGGATCACCCCATCTTACCATCAAGGCCATATAATCAGCTAGATATGGAACCGATACAACCAAATTTTAGCGTTGAATACACCACTCCCATCTGTTCTACTAAAATGGTATATCCACATCATAATCATGTTCATTTGATATGGAGAACCCCATTAGGATGAGACATTTATGAAAAAATTAATTTTATCCGACATCCTTTTGACCCTCTACACACCTCTACCACCATTGGTGCAAAGGTAAGACTGTCAGATCATCCTATCGACCGTCCCGTCGAACAAATATTCAATATGGCTACCACTTCAGTACAAGTTCAAAGTGAAACATGATTCGTGTTACCTAGTCATTTGTAAAGTACCTTGAAATTTACAACTACCATCCCTCTTCAAGCCACAACTTCATATACTCCCGAAAATCCCGTAGGGACACCTTCACAACATAGAATGAAAAACCCTGCCATGCAACAAAACCCAACTGCGGGACAAATCCCTACTGGGGGGAAACCCCCCTTTGGTGGAAAATTCCCCACCGGGGGGCAACCGTCCTTCCACACACCAATGTCAACTGGGGGGAAGCCCCCTTTCACTAGTCAAACCCCAGTTTTTACCCAACCAATGACAGGGGACAATTTCAACCTTCATTCACCGGAAACCCCCCACAATCCTATGGAACACCCGAGGGAGGTGTGTTTCATCAACCACATTAGGGAGGGCAATCAAACCCCAACCCGCAAGGAGGAATAATAAATCTGAATCTATCTGGATTACATTATGGACAACCCTTCCCAGGAGTTTCGAATCCCACTTGGGATCCTCAAGGTCAGCCATCTTTTCCTCCCCAATGGCCAAATCCTTACCCTCCTCAAGGACAACCTAATTACCCTCCTCAAGGGCATACTGGTTATCCACCTTAAACTAATCAAGAGAAATATCCTCCCTCGGGTTACACTGGTTATCCTTCCCAAGGACAAATGGGTTTCCCTTCTCCTTTTATGCACATTCCTCAACAAATGAATCCTACTTTTGCTGGTCAACAAAAAAAGTATATGGGAGGGCTTGTTGGATACAACTATCCACCTCAACCAGTTTACAGCCCTACCGGTGTTCCCATGCCACACCAATATCATCCTCAAGTCACTCAACAATTACCATTCTTAGCCACTCTAGATCTACCATATCTATCGAGATTAACAAATGATCCCATATTGCACTCCCCTTTTTGGCCGGTTATTCTTGCTAAATTGCCTTCCGATATTCTAAAATTTGAAGGTAAACCTGGTGAAGATCCCAATAACCACATTATGAATTTTCATCTATGGTGTTCATCAAATTCACTAATGGATGATTCTATCCGATTACGTCTTTTCTAGCGTAAACTTACGGGTTTAGCCACCAAATGGTACATTGAGTTACAACGCAAAACTTTTCAAAATTTTAATTCACTTGCCATGGCTTTTGTCATGCACTTCTAATTACCTATACACTACGAGACCAACATGGAACTATTGAACTCCCTTCGTTAGACCAAATCTGTACATATTTCTGATCATATTCATGAATGGAGATGATGACGATGGTTGATAAAAGCAACCATTCCCAACCAATTGTTGGCTGAATGGTTCACCAAATCTCTTTTACCTCATATTGATCGTGACATAGCCATGGGTGGTGTCTTTACAGAATAGGAAGCCATTTCTCGTGCCCAATATCTGGACTTGGTTTATTTCCAATCCGGTACTTTGTATGAATTGATTCCAAACGCTCCCCGTACATCAACCGACCCATAAAAACCATCCTCTACCACTCATGCGGATTGAGTTATCGGTTCCGTCAAAACTATTCCAATTCATAGTTGATCGACATGACTAATCGTTCAGTCACTACACTTGCTACCAGATCAACTTCACTCTCATCAAGTTCCACCCCGACTCAAATATCTAAGGTGAATGCAATTCAATCTGCTTCTCCGCAATAGTCAAGGGGAAAAAAAAAACCTAAGAATAAACCTAAGAAAAACAATAATCAAACTGAAAATGCAAAAACATAAGAACAAACACCTACTACTGAGAAACAACCGCAGCAAAAACCGAAATTTCCATGTCTCATTTGTGGTGACGATAACTACACATGAGACTTTCCTCATCGAGACAAAGTTGCTAAAATTTTCAAAGGAAATTCTCAACCCGTTGTATTGACACATCCTTTTCCACAAAAACAGTCACTGGTTGCACAAAATCCCACACCTCCAACATGAGGTAACCCAAATCATCCTCGTAGCAAGGAAGCTTCATCGAGTGCACACATTTACATGTTTAATGGGATATATTTGACCACTCGTACTACGACATATGACACACCTGCAACTAAACCTGATAAGGAAAAAGTAACTAATGGTACTACATCGGATCCACCATCCACCACCATTACTCCTCCATCTGGGCCACTCTAGATTGAGAAACCTAACTTTGACTCTATCTTATGCCCACCCAAGAGCACAATTCGAAAGTCAACCTTTAATCCTAACTCGCGTTCTGCTCAAAACTACAACATCGTTGAATATTTTGTGCAAGCACCTTGCACTATGTCATATCTCAAAGTTATACAACACTTCCCTAGCCAACGTATGACTCTCTTAGCAACCATCAGAGCTATATATCATGAGTCATCCAATAATATGAAGTTTAACCTAGATAATTTTAAATCAAGACTCTCTCACCAAATTGCTTTTGAAATCGATGTTGTTGTCCATAATCAACATATTCATTGCATGATCTTGGATGAGGGGGCATCCACATGTGTCATGTCCTTGGCTTGCTAGAAAGGCCTCAAATCACTTGGTCTTAATCAATCTCCCATCATGTTATGAGCATTCGATGGAAGAGGTTTCCGTCCTCATGGATTATTGCAATCCTTAGCCATTCAATTGGGAGGAAAAACTATTTCTGTAGATGTTGAAGGAGTCGACGCTCCCCTTGATTATAACTTGTTTCTAGGAAGAAGTTGGTTCTATGATATGACATCGTCACTTCATTGGTTTTTTGATGTGTCCAATTCCCTCATCAAGGTAAAATTGTGACCATCGATCAGTTAGATTACTATATCCTTGACGCTCGCACTCAAATGACCAAAAACATTCCTTTTCTGGGAGAATAAAAAATTTCTTATGAAAGTGTTGGGGTAGGTCTCTTGAAATACTCTTCGCTCATGGGTACCTTTCCTACACCTCTTCCTCCCACTACACAACACATCACAACGATCAATATGATCTCAACTATGGCACATCAATCCTTCGAATCATCTGATCCATGGATCATTCCTAGTCCCTTAGAATTTAATACACTAGGTGACACCATGCCACTTAGTCCTACAGAGGTTGAATACGAATCCATTCAGTCCTCCTCTCCTTCATTGGATGACCAACATATGCTGGTGTTTACTACATATTCGTTACCATCCTAGTTAGATTCCCTATCCTCTACTTTCCATTACATCCTACATATTTTTCCATCAAATGAATCTATTATGGAAATGCTTAGTATCGAGGAGACACCATGGGATGACAACCACCATAGTTCATCATCTCTTCCCAGTTTAGATGAAATCGAGAAAGATATTTCCTCTATCTTTCCTAGCGATATCATCGAGTCCCCCCAATCTCCAATACTCACTCAAGATACAATCTCCGAGGGGAATTTGGGGAACATCTCTCATACGATTATTGTCAACATATCCATTAATGAGGGTATCGTGGAAAATATACAACACGATGCCAATTGTTCAGTGGAATAAGTAGAAACTTATACTTCCTTGTTCAAAGAATTTCGCGATATATTTTCCTAGAGCTATGAATAAATTCTAGGGATTGATCCTTCGATCATTGTGCATGAAATCAAAAATTACCCAGGAGTTAAACTTGTGAGACATAAACTTCGCCCAGTTCATCCTAAGAAAATTGTGGCGATCAAGGCAAAAGTTGAAAAACTATTAAAATCTGGTTTTATTTATCCCGTCCCTCTGACCAAATAGGTTTCCAACATCATTTTGGTCGCCAAGAAACAAGGGAAAATTCATGTTTGCGTCAATTATTGGGATATTAATAAGGCTTGTCCCAAGGACAATTACCCTACACCCTTTATCGACCAAATTATAGATAATTGCACCAGGAGCATCATTTTCTCTTTTATGAATGGATTTTCTGGATATAACCAAATCGACATTTTACCAACTGATAAACATAAAACAACCTTCATCTTCCCTTGGGGGAATTTCACTTATCGAAAATTACATTTTGGCCTTAAAAACGTTGGAGCTACTTTTTAGTAGGCCATGTCATATACGTTCCATGACATCAAACATATCATTGAACCTTATCTCGATGATTTACGAGCTCACTCAACTCATCGACGAGACCACATTGGTCATCTACGAGCCATATTTCTTTGATGTAGGTTTTACAACATACGTTTGAACCCCCATAAATGAATTTTCGTTATTGATTCAGGGAGACTCCTTGTATTCGTAGTCTCCAAAGATGGGACTAGGGTGGATCCCTTAAAATTCAAAGCCATTCTTGCTTTACCTCCTCCCAACAACCTGACCCAACTGCAAATTTTTCAAGGGAAGTCAAACTTCCTTCTCCACCTCATTTGCAATTACATCGAAATCACTAAAGGATTCATGAGATTGTTACAGAAAGATACGCCTTTCATTTGGGATGCCACTGCTTAATGCTCATTTGATGCTCTTAATTATGCCTTAACGAACACACCTCTTTTGCACCCACAAGATTATGCGAAAGATTATATCCTTTATTTGGTTGCCTCTACTTCCACTGTCGCTATGGTGTTAGTACAAGAGAATGATGCCGACACATAACATGTGATCTACTATCTGAGTAAAATTCTACCAGGTCCCAAACTCCGGTATGCACATGTAAAAAAACTAGCTTTGGAAGTAGTTATTAATGTCTAGATATTTCTCCATTACATTCTATTATTCACTACCATGGTCATTGCCGAATCGAACCCCATGTACCACATCTTGACTCGTCAAGTACTTGGGGGAAAATATTCGAAATGGATCGTCATTCTCGAAGAATTCGATCTCAAGTTTGTCAAATCTAAGGCTAAGAAATCATTGGTTTTTGTGGAATTACTTTGCGATGTTCCCCCTACTGATGAGGATACTAAACCCATTGATTCTCTTCCTGATGAATCCATGTTCCTCATTAGTACACCCGATCCATGGTCAAGGATGATTTTAGGGGATAAATTTTTCTCATGGGATAAATTTCCATGGTTTTTCCCCAAAAAATATTTGTTATTCTAAAAATGATTCGCCCAAATTCTAAAGGATAAAATCATTTTACCTTGAAAGTCGCCAAAATTTTGTACAAACCATATAAAATCCTTAGACATTTGAATATTTTTACAAAAATATCGCTAAACATTTTATAGTTGGCATATAAAGGATTAGTAAGATTCACCAAGGTTTCTACATTTTAAAATAAATTTTCATCCTTAAAATCATTCTTGTCCATGGTACGAAGATATCCTTCTCTATCTCCAAACCCAACGCTTTTAGCCTAGCATTTCATGTGATGAACGACGTCGCATTCGAAACCACTCAAAATGCTACCTCATCATTGGTGACACATTGTACCACCATGGCATTCATATTGTCCTATGACGTTACTTAACCCATAACGAAGCTAAGAAAGTTTTAAACGACTGTCACCTTGGAGATTTTGGCGGTCATCTTTATGGGATGGCTACAACACAATTTGTTTTACGTGCCGGTTATTTTTGGCTTTCCATATTTAAAGATTGCATTGAGGCCATTAAAAAATTCCCACCCTATCAGATCTTTCAAAAGAAATAGCATACCCACCCATTTCCACTTCATCCCATTGTCGTCGTTGGCCCCTTTGCAAAATGGTGCATCGATTTTATGCAATGTAAGCCTACCTCAGTCGGGGGGCATGATTATATCATCGTTGCCATCGATTATTTCACTAAATGGGATGATTCCATGCCTACATTCCTTAATGATGGTTGCACTGCAACACTTTTTGTGTTCAACCACATCATCGTCCCACAAGCTATTGTAATTGATCATGGATCCCATTTCCAAAACCAGACGATGGGTGAATTTCGCATCAAGTTAGGTTTTCACCATGAAAATTCATCCCCCTACTACCCTCGGGCAAATGGAAAAGTTGAAGCCATCAACAAAGTCCTGAAAACCATGCTTCAATGCATGGTGGGAGTGAACAAAACCTCTTAGCACTTGCAACTCTTCTCTTCCCTCTGAGCTTATCAAACTTCAGTTAAAGCCACAACTGTATTTACACCCTTCCATTTGGTATATGGAATAGAAGCGGTATTACAAATTGAATGTGATATCCCCTCATTGAAACTCACCGTAGAAATCATACCCCATACTTCTACTGAAGAGGAAGGATTCTTATATCTAACCAAGTTGGATGAAACTCGTCATGATGTTTCTCTCATCAACGAGATGTATCAAAAATGCATGAAAAATCAATATGATAAGTCTGTCCAACCTCATGCTTTTGCATAACGAGATCTAGTCCTAGTCTATGATCAAGATCATGACAAACTAGGGGAAGGAAAGTTATAACCCATGTGGCATGGTCCATACATCATAAAACATGTGCTACACTGAGGCACCTACGAGTTAGTAGAATACGCTGGAATATATTTCGGTGAGCCCTGAAATGGGATTTACCTCAAGAAGTCCTATGCATAGAATATCTTGCATGTGTGCTTTGTACATTACTATACTATATACTTTTGACTTGGTGTGTATTTTCTTTTGTGTGCACGAGTTTTTTCTCAGCTGCTTATACTTTTCTTTGTGATTGAATGTGTATATGACATCATCCTTTCCCATCTATTTCAGGTTTGTGGATGGTGTTGGTCGACATACCCAGAACACCGCTTCTGTAACTTGGGACATCTACCGCTCTGGCGAGTTGGTGAGTTCATGAGGAATTTTCCTCGGATCTGCAACCAATAACGTTGTAGAGTATCATGCCATCATCAGACTCTTAACCGAAGCCTCCTCTCTAGGGATATATCAATTGATTATTAACCTAGACTCTCAACTCATGGTCCGTTAAATTAATCGTGAGTACGCCATTCACAATTCAATTTTACTACGTCTCCATCTGAGGGTTCGCCATCTCAAAAGAGATTTTGAATTTCATGAGTACAGACATATATCGAGAGAACTAAATATGATCATGGAATCGTTAGTGAATTACATGTTGCATTGGTATATTGCACATAGATAAACATTTGGAACATAAATCATATGTATAAAAAACATCACATAAAACAAAAAAATATACAAACATAAGTAGCCACCACAAAACTCGTTTATATATATAATTTTGATAGACCTTTTTTTCGTCAAAATACATAATACAAAAGTACATAACAAAGAAAAATATGGGCCCTCATGCTCATGGTATCATTATAAAAACTACAAAATGACCGAGGACTCTAATCATCCCCATGTATCACGTTGTGCTCCGCATAGCACGCTACTTCCCTTGCCACCCATCGTAGCAAATTATTGAGGCCTTCAGAGACCCCAACTGTATGTTGCTGAAGGTATAGGGGCACATATCACCTCCTTAAGGGAGGAACACCCATTGTCAAACCCCAGAGGTTCCTCTCCACCTCTCAGAGTCATCTCACTATGACATCATCCTTTGCTGCCGCCTGTGCATCTCCACGATGCCCAGACGTGACGCACCTCCATCTGCATGATGAAAACAAAATGATTTAGATCCCTCATTGTACAACTAAAAAAATATAAAATAACACAAATATTGTTACAAGGTTATGATATTTCATACCTAATGCATCCCACTATATACCATCAGGAAGTACCAAGTCCGCACCACCTCTGAAATCTACCCCAGCATATGGGAAGTCCTTGATCACCACCAACTTTCTCCTCCACCATACGAAGAAGTCGACAGTGAACCAAAAATCTGAGGGCTCATTCCCCAACTTGGGGGAGAGAATGGTTCACCTCTCCATGCGAGGCTCAGTCACAGGGTGTGCTATCATTGCAACATGTGGTTTCATCTGGGGAATCTGCTCTAGGAAAAACGAGACCAAGAAAGAACCATATCCAAACTAATTTTGCCTGTCAGTTCTGCATTTGGATATCTACTCTTTAACATTCCTCAAGAACCCTGCACTCCAGTTAAACAACCTAGGTTCCAAGCATTGAATGGCATAAGAAATTTGAGACTTTGAAGCGAGATGGGCAATAGTGATCCCAAACAACTTGGTGATAGAGAATAGGATGGATAGGAGAGATAGATCCCTCACATGTTTTATAACGATCCTTCCTCCTACCAATCATGACCTTGGTATGCAATATTCAACAACATATGACTCAGTTGGGCGCGAAGTATCTTGGTGTCTAGACAAAAGAATGGGTGCTCCCCTCCTCGAGAGCCCCGTAAAAAAGTATACATCGTCCATCTCGATCTCAAGCATATGTGGTCCTATTCAAAATGCTTGCTCACTGTCATCCCATAGAAAGATCAAGTATTCAAGCAATAACACTTCTTTCCTCATGTTTTGAAGTTTGAATTACTTGTGCAAGATGCAATTGCGTAAGGCCACCCTCACTTGAGGGTCTTGAAGAGAAGCGATGTCATCAAACTCGTGCTCACGTTCTTTCCACTCAATCATGGTTAGCTATGAATGAAACCTGCAAATACATCAATTAATCACTATTAGATAAACCCTCAATGAAATAAATTGCCTCTTTTTATCCTAAAAATAAAAAAAAATTAAGGTTTACGCCTAGCGCTCCCTCAAAGAAGCAAACAGAGTGCTAGTACTCCCTCAACATGCACACTAGGGCGTTGAAATCATGATCAATGCTCCCCTCAATGCCTTGAGGGAGTGTTGATCAAGTTCGACACTCTAGGGATTCTCAAGGAACCTAAGCACCTAAACTAAAGGATAAAATGCAATAAAAAGACATGCAAAAGAATGAGGAGGAGGAAACAACCAACCTGATCTGGACAGCTTTGAAAATGGTCGCCCACAGCCCCCGCAATCAACACTTGAAAAAATGATCCAAAAGAGGTAAAAACTCAAAGGGGAGAAGAAAATAGTAAAAACAAAGGCAAAAATGATTTTTTCCCTAATTTGATATTTGTTTTGGTCATTTCTCCTTATTATAAAGTTAATTTTTGGTTTTTTTAAATCATGTTTCAAGAAATTACTAATGCCATGTGCCCAGAACAACTTGATTTTACATAAATTTGAGCAAAGTCTTTCGGTGACCTTGTAACGCTAATGATATTAGTCTTTGTTCTTTCTTGTGCTAAAAAATACATGAGAATGTAACTGAGTATACTTTTATCACTTTTTTCGAACTCGTAAAGGCTATACAAAAAAGGAACCCCTTGGAGTCTCCTTTAATCTCTTTTCATACTCTCTAAACATGAAAAGATTGCTGAGAAATCTTGCTTCCTTTCACACTCGTTAAAAGGTTCGAAAGGGCGTCTTCCGAGTAATAGTTTATCTCATTTTGAACCTCGGAGACTAAAATTATGAAAAAAGACAACCCTCGAGTCACCTTTAAGTTCTTTTTAGACTCTCTAAAACATGAAAAAACACCGATTTTTTCGTCTCTGGACTCGCTAAACTACACATTGAAGGGCCCATATGGGTAAAAACCCTTATTTCTTCCAGTTCGTTAAATAAATGAAGAGGGACTTACCGAAGGTGAGTTATATCGAGCATGTGTTATCCTCCTCGAGCTTGTTAAATTAAAAAGAGGTACTCATCTATCTGGACGGGGGGGGAATTGAAGGAAGTGGGTCAGGTTTCTTGAAAAAAATTGTAAATAGCTCTTACAGTCACCCTTGAGCACATAACTTGTTTTAAGCTCCACACTAAAACCTCTACACTGAACCAATCCTATGAATCTTTCCACTCCTTTGAGCCATCTAAAGAATTCCTCTGCACTCGTTGCATTATGTTTTGGACCACTTTGCATTTATGCTGCCAGGTCTCATGTCATGCCTCAATGTTCAAGGGAATTTTCTTCCTCGAGAGTCAACCGTATAAAAAATTACCAGTTTCCATACCTGTGTCATTCTATGTTCATCTCCTATATCTTATCACTTTCCTGTGACAGTTTCTTGTCGATGATGGGGGATACATCAATGACCTCCTTCGATGAGTCTTTTCCTATCGACTTGAACACATCATCTATGAATTAGACTTAGAAACCAATTAGTACCTTGGGACCTGCATGCCTCATTGGAAATCCTCCTCGCTTCCAACAATGGGTTTACATCATTGACCTATTATTGGATGATTCCACGAATGTTCGACCTCATCTTATTTATTCACATTCCCTGGAGTGTACTAGGGTACCTTGGGAGTCATTGACATCATTTGTGTTCTCCCTCACACTTGTTAACAATTTACCTCAATGACTAGTAATCAAGTGGTTTCTACCATGTTCGACATCAAAACATCTATTCACATGGATAGATTCATACCACATTGAGATAGGGACGAAGACCCTGGGTTGAGCATTCATTATGTTATCTGCTTTTCCCAGGTTGTGAAGGAAGTAATTTGAGCATGTTGATACTTATGTTGTCACATAGATCCACGTTGTATTGGTCTGTGGCTATGTTTTATCATCTCATAGCTCCACTGTGTATTTTGCATGGCTACGATCAGTTCATGTCATAGAAGTATGGATCCACATTGTATCTCTGGTGGCCATACCCTTAGTCAAATATCATCATGGATCCATAGTGTATTTATTGGCGGCCATACTTTGAGTCATTTATAGTCCGAGCATAGGTATGCTTGCCTCAAGAATGGAACACATATTAACATTGTTTGATGGTTTTCTGTAGCTTCTACCAGGTTCCTCGACTCCATACCCTTACTTCAAAGAATCTGCAAAGTGTTTCGACCATCAACTTTCATTTTCTGACTTCACACTTTGCGGGCCAATCTGTTACACATCAAAATTCCTCACTTTGACAATGTCACATTTTAATTTTCGTAAGTGTCGTAAGTGTTTCACTTTTGTTGCAAGTGTCGTAAGTGTCACATTCTCATCATGTAAGTGTCGCATCATGAATGACACCATGAAAACACTTGATACAACCCCTAAAATGTGTTAGAAGAAGAAGCCCCATCATTTGATAGTCAAAGAAAAGTGTTTTTCTATGAGAATTGGTTATATTGGAAAATTTTGAAATATCAACACTCCCCTGCTCATATATAGGGAGCGCTAGTGCTCCTTTCCCATCTCATAGGGAGTGTTGTAGCACTCTGTGGCCCATTGTAAGGGAGCGCCGAATTGGTTGAGAAAGTCTTGGAATAAATCCCCTTTTTCTCTAAAGACATCTATGAATGGATCGAGTTGGTTTGGATCAAATCTAACCCTCAGGATGCATCTAAGGGAGATATCACAACTGATGGAGTTATATCCTCAACTAATCCCAAATATAATCAATATGGTTGAGCCTCTGAAAGCCTATAAATGGAGGCATTCTCATTCTGAAAAAGGGGAAAATAATCAACAAAACATTGTTATTCTGATAATGGATCTTTCGAGCAAGGGGTTGGACAAGGAGGATTTGGAGAGGCTGCTGCAACATCATCTGAAGATTGTAAGTGTCTCTTTAAAGTTCTCATCAATATACTAGGCCTATTTCCTTCTAGTATGTGTTTACATGTACTTGTCTATGCTTGTTTTAATCTTCATAGATAGATCAATTTTGTCTAATGCATTAGAGTTGTAGATAGTTGTTTGTCTCTTGTTATCCATTATAGGTATTGTTCGAAACTCATGGATTGGAGCAACTTGGATAAACTTCGAAAGTGAGGTACATCATACTATCCCTCCTTCTCTCTTTTTCGATGGAAATAATTAATCTATAGGAATGGTAGTGTCCAAAGGTAGTTTTCTATCTTGGTAGAGGGGTGTATACTCCAAGGGAAAATTCACCTATCCGTAGGGGAATTATTCCGTAACACCCTAGGGATGTCATATCCTAGGATAAAAAAGAACTCAGGAAAAGGGACGAAAGAAGAAAATCTAGAGGGAAAAAAGTCTTTGAAATATGTAGTCAAAAGTAGTCCTGAGAGCAGGGGCTAAGATGTCGATATGGGGGGAGAAAACATGGGTCAGAATGAAAAAGACCGGAAAATTATGGAAGAACCAAATAAGGAAGAGAAAGGAAAAAATCAGGAAAAGAGGCTAAAGAATGGATGCTTACTAAGACGACAAAGAACCCAAAGTACAAGGTGACCTCGAATGGGATAAGGCACTATATTCAAAGGATGAAAGACCATTCCCTGATTGGGAAATTTATGGGGATCTATCCCTCGAAAAAATCCCTCTAGATATGGATTAAAGCAAGGTGGAAAGTAAAGGGAAGAATAGACATAGAACTAGGCTCAAAATGCCTCTTCATTGTAGTATTCTTGGAATCAGATGATAGAGAAAATGTCTTTGAGGAAGGGCCCTATTTCTTCAACTCTACAGGCCTGCACATGAGATATTAGGAAAAAAGGTTTTTTCCAGAAAGAAACCTTTACAGAGGCACCGATGTGGATTAGGATGTATTCCCTCCCAAGATAATTCTGGGAACCTGAGACCCTCGAAGGCATAGGCAACACACTGGGATCCTTTGTCAAGATCTCAGAAGTAACAAAATCAACAGGTATATATCCTATGCTAGAATATGTGTTTATATGAATGTAGTTGGAGCCTTACCAGAATCTACCGTAGTATTGTATCAGGAGGATGAATGGACTCAACCCCTAGACTACGAACATATTCCTTTCAGATGTAGGAAATGTCACATCCATGGCCACCTTTTCAGGTATTTCCCCCTTAATTCCCCTCCCCAAGGGACTCCAAGTAAGGATAATTATATCCATAGGGATTTACCAAGATACAAAACAAACGAAAGGTGGGTTGAAGACAACCCAAACATCTGGGGACAACTCTGAATAAGAAATCAAGTAATAGCTTCCAAATCCTGGAAAGCGAACTGAGAGAAGCCCCAATGAAGGAACAATCAAAGGAAACTTTGGTAACCCAAAAGGAAACCATATAAACTAAAGAGGAGGAGGGAAAGAGGCGTAAAACAGAGGAAGACCCAGATAAAAAATACCCAGAAGACACAGAAGTAAAGATGAATGAAACCCCAAATTCTGGAGTAGATTTGACAGAGGAATCAGATATGGATGCCTCCCAAACAATGGAACTAGAGGAAGTTGACTTTGACCTACCAAGGTTGAGGGAGATCCACAACCTAGAAAAAATAAATAGCCTCACCATAGGGGTATCAAGACCAATCCTCTAAAATCACCAAATAAAATCTCAGGAGAAGAGAAAAGACGAGGTCAGAAACCTTACCGCCAAAATTTAGAGGAAACATGAGCTCTGATGGTAGACTCTGGCCAAGTGGTTTTTCTCCCGAAAAACTACTTCCCCTCCAACCCAAAATTTAATTATGAAAATCACATCCTAGAATATTATAGGAATGAATGTCTCTTCCAAACAAAGATTGATTAAATCTAAACTTTCTAGGATGAAGGCAGATATCATTTTCCTTCAAGAGACTAAATGCGACGAAGGAAATATAAGAATAATAACACAACAAATCTGGCCAGGATATGAAGCCAGATGAATAGTAGTAGAAGACGCTTCGGGTGGCATATTCACCCTTTGGGACCCAGATCTCCTAGAAATGCAGGACGTTGTGTCTAGCCGTAGCCTTCTTACACTCAATTTCAAGTGTAAATGGTCCAAAGAAGAGGGCTTCATCACTAATTCCTACAGCTCAAATACACCCCACTCTAAGAGGATTTTCATGGATGAGATAAATATTATAGGATCCTCGATGATAAGCCAAGTATGGATACTCGGGGGGTACTTCAACATGATCACAAATCCTATGGAGGAGCAGGTAGGTCACTGCAGAATGGATCAAGAGAGTAAATCATTTGGGGAGCTCATAGAAAATCTAAACTTAGTTGACATCCCTTCTAGGAATGGTATCTTTACTTGGAACAAAAAAATAGGAAAAGAGAATAGAATTACAGTCTATCTAGATAGATTCCTTCTCTCAGAAAAATACTTCATAGAAAAACAAGGGTTATTAGTAGAGGTTTTGCCTTTTCAAGGATCAGACCATTGGCCTATAGCCTTCGAATGGGCCCCTTTCTAGAATCAAGGACCCACTCCCTTCATATGTGAACAATTCTGGTTAGATCACCCAGAGTTATTTCCTAACTTGTAGCTATGGTGGTCAGAACTGAGAGGCCTCCATGGTGCCAAAATGTTGTAGTTTGAACAACGACTGAAACATATTTGTAGATGTTTAAGAAAATGGAACAAAGAAGTCTTTGGAAATATATTTGAGGAGAAAAAAAAAATGGAACAAGAAATGGAATAGATTCAGCTTCAAGGTATTCAAGGTACCTTCTCCAATGACCTCACGGAGAGAGAGGCCAAGATTAAGGAGGAACTAGTCCAAAGAGTGAATCAAGAAGAGATCCTATGGAAACAAAAATCCAGGATTCAATGGATAAAAGAGGGGGATAAAAACACTAGGTTCTTTCACAACTCCTTAATTCAAAGGTGGAGCAGACACTGCATCGTGGAAATCAAAGCACCAGATGAAAACACTAAAGTGAAGAAGGAGGACATAGAGAATTAACTCCTTCATTATTTTCAAAACCTCCTCTTGGAACCCGAGGTCAACCGAGAAGAGGTGATCTCTAAAGTTACCCAAGTTATTCCAAGGTTGGTCCAACCAACGAAATCACTTGCTTTGCTTCGCTTAGTCTCCCTTGAAAAAGTGGAGGAGATTGTGAAAATTATGGCCTTGGGGAAATCCCTAGGCCCAAACGGCTTCACGACATAATTTTTCCAGGCTGGTCGGTCGTTTCTAGGAAAGGACATATGGTGCACATCCAACCTCCATATCACAGAGATGGAAGAGTGCCATGTGGTGCACATCCAACAACTAAATCTTAGGGCTGGAGGCTTGCCACGTGGCACAGATCCGTCCAAAAACAGGTTTGCAAGATTTTCGAGTGGGGCACATCGGATGGTCAGATCTGAGGGTTGGAGGCATGGCATGTGGCAGACATCTGACGGCCCGATACGAGCATTGTAGGCCTGCCACATCTGATGGTCTAAAAGAGCCACGTGGCACACATCGAACGCCAGATCAGATGGTCTGAAATGGGCCATGTGGAACACATATGATGACCATATCCGATGACCAAAAATGCATCATTTGACAAAGATATGATGGCTTGATCAGATCCTCGAAAAGGTGCCACCTGGCACATATCTGACTGCTTGATCCAACGACCACAAAATCCCGCCACCTAGCAGAAGTCTGACGGATAGATCTGACGAAATGACACATATATGATGGACATATCACATAAAAAGGAAGACGATGGTGTTGCTTGACGCTCATGGGTTTGCTAATGGAGTTTCTCTTTGAGCAAAGGATTTATTGTTGCATATAGGCGGTCAAGTTGGAATGGTATTTTAGGGGTAAGCATGCAAGATGATCTTATTTCACTATATCAAGAAATATCCAGAGGAAAATTGAATCATGTATCGCCACTAAATACATTGGAGAACGCTGGAATTTGCGTATAGATATGGGATTTTGAAGCATATATTTGGTTTTGCTTTTTTGAAGGGATATTTTTTGAATCATGGCTCACATGAACTTATAGATCATAAGACACTATTATATTTAAATATGAGTCCTCCTTTATACCATCGATCTCTTTAGGGAAGTTTATTGGCATCAATTATGAACGATAGTTTTCCCAGTGATAATTCCAAGTAGTCTCGAGGGAGATCGTTTACTAATAATGGTCACTGATAATGCATAATCACTATATTTTTCTAACTCCATAAAATAGTATTTGATCATTTAAAATATTATTCGTTTTTAAAAAAATGTTTCTTTCCTTAAAATATTATTAATTAAAAAAATAAATTAATAATCTATTTAAAAAAACTTTAAAAATTAGACAAATAATATTAATACAAAAATATTAATACATTATTGATTTAAAAAATAAATTAAAGAAAAAAAAAACATGGATTTTCAATCTTTCATAATTTTAGCAATAGAACATGGATTTTCTAGAGAGATCAAGAGAAAATCGACCTGTAAATAAATAACATAATTATGAAGAAAAAATCTATGAAGATAGAGGTCAACGTCAATGTACTATTCCACAAGAAAATTATAAAAGAAAATATTAATGGTTATCAATGAGCCAATGTCCATAGATTAATGTATTGAAGGTCATGCATATGCATAATTGATTGTCATGTCATTGTGCTTTGAGAAGAAAACCAAATTGAAAATGTACACATTTATACAAAATGAAAACAAAGCTACAACTAAAAAATGGTAACAAATTGGTGGAATGTTATACATCTTACAAATTGGTATTCCCTATCTCCCTCATTGTTGTTATCCTTGCAATTAAGTATACCCTATATATTTGTGTGATGAAGAAATCAACATAATGAGACTATGTATGAACCTATAAAATATGAAAATTGTAAGTGGAATAAAAAAAAAATAGACCCTGCTACCAAAAAGGACTAGTAAAGTCATTTTACAAAATAATTGACATCATAGGAGTCACACTAGAATTCTAGTAAGTATTATAAAGTCATATAGGTGATATTTAATTTTAGCAATATATATTTTGGTATAACCATTAATAAATAGGGGTTAAGGATTTTAAAATTATGTGGGAGAATATTTTTTAACCAATCGTATAATGTTTTTCTATAAATTGGTCAAATTTCCATAAGGGACTATTAAAAATTATGAATGGATTTACAACTAGGGGACAATAAATAAGAGGATGTGATACACTCTAAAAATAGGAGCAATTTTATAAGTTCATGAAAGCACATGTTTTGAATGTTTATTACTAAGTGACCCCCTGATAGACATAATTTCAAAACTAGGTGAATCAGACGAGATAGTCAAGTTTTATAGAAAAAATGAGGTAATTGTGTACCTTCCATTCAAGCAAGCTAATATCGAATTATCTACCATTGTATTTTTAAATTGAAGAGATGTAATCTCTTATGGATATCACTTTATTCATTTGTATGAATCTTGAACATCATAGATTGTAGCAATTAGTTGTTAAATAAGCATTTTTGTGCGTAAAACATCATCATTGTGTTTAATATGATCCCAAGGATGACATATATGGGGTTAAATGTATATGTAATGGGGTAATTGTATATGTAATAGGGGTCAACCTAACAAAGATCTCATATATCCAATGGGTGAGAATGTGTATATATAGATGTCAATATAGTCATTATGGAGAGGAACATGTGATTTGGATATATGAATGTATTAAAGTAGTTGGGAAAGGTTACCCTATTCTATGATTTATTATGTAACTAATATTTATTATCAATTTTGGAGTTGTGCTCCACATTCACATCTTGTGTACATAATGTATACTTTGGTTTATTATGCAATCTTCGGTATTTTGTACAAACATTTAGTATCAAAGAGGACGATCTTTGGGATTTGCTCCTTCAAACAACCCATCTTACAATTTTCATTCTATTTTTTGGGGGAAATTTCCAAGGATCAAAGTTTCCAAGACGCAAAGAAGACAGAGTGAAGTACATCATGTCAAAATTTCAAAATCTAGGTCACTACAATTTCAGAGTTACAAGATGTGGAAGTCTGGTTTTTGTTACTAGTCCTAAAACTAGTCTCAAATGGATGTTTTGGTAAAATAATGGAGACATTTTGAGCTCACCATTGAGTCCAAAGTAGTTGAGATAGCCATATTTTCCTTTCATTTTGTTCCAGTTGGACACAAGAGGCCATATCTATGAGGTTTTGAATCCATAGGCTACATCCAGCAACAAGCCTTCATTTTGGAGCGTTTTGGATAAAATCCAACCCTAATATCATTCTCAAAAGGCTTGAAAACCCTATGATCAACTGTCCATTTGTCGATTTTGTGAAAATTTGTCCAAAGAGGAAAATATTTTTGCCTAGGGAGTCATACGACCCCCCAGCTCGCACTTCAGTTTGGTCGCAATTGCACTAAATTTGGTGGTTTCTCTAATTTATCTGGAGGTCTCTACAATTGGAGGTTTAACTAAGTTTGGCAACAATTTCACTAAATTTGGTGAAATTTATCTGGAGGTTTCTACAGTTGGCAGTTTCATTAAGTTTGGTGACAGTTCTGCTAAATTTGGCATAGTTTTTAATTTATCTGGAGGTTTCTATAGCTTGTTGGAAGCCTCATCTACTTGACACATACTTGCCCTGACATTTCATTTGTAGTTGTCATTGTTTCATGCTTCATGACAGAGCCACATGAGTTTCACTAGAAGGCTTCCAAAATCATTATGCACTACATATGCGACTCACGGGTACGAGATTCACTATGCAGTGGGAACAAGTTCAAATTTTATTGGATACACAGATTCTGATTGGGATGGTGATCTTGATGATTGCAAATCTACATCTAGAGACAATTTTCACCTTGGTTCCAATCACATTTGTTGACAGAGCAATAAGCAACATGTCATTTCTCTTTCTTCGACCGAGGTTGAGTATCAAGGGATTGTCAATGCTTCTACTAAGGCTATATGGATTCATAATATCCTCACTGATCTTGGCATCACTTTTCATAAGCCATCATTCATCTACTATGACAACCAGAGAACCATCTAGATCTCGAAGAACCTGGTTCATCATTAGTGGACCAAACACATCGATATCCGCATGCATTTTCTTAGGGAGATGATTCAGAAGCAGGTCATCGATTTTCACTATTTTCTGACAGAAGAGAAGGTTGCATACATCTTCACCAAACCCTTCATTGAGAGAAAGTATGTCCATGTTTGGTCTCTCTTGGCGGTGCGAGACATTTATTCTAGGGGGTCACTTAGCCCTTCTTGCTTCATCCTCTCATGGTGGGGAGTTTTTTTCCACTAGGTTTTCTTCTTTTCTGTTTGAGGGGATATTTTATACATGGGTTGTTCATCAGTCCTTGTAGTCGAGACCCATATTTTCATCTTTGTATACATTTCCCCCTAAGTTGCACTTAAGGGGGATTGTTAGTGTGAATAAGGTTCTTTAGCTATCTAGTTATTTCTTAACTAGTTCTCTACTTTATCTCTCTTCACAATAGGTTAAGTTTACTTGGAGATTTTCACTTTATCCCATAATGGTTGTGCTTTCAGTCTCTTGGGTGGTAAATCCTATATATACTCATCCATTTCTATCATCTAGGAATCTCATTCTCAATGTATGATTTGCATTCTCTTGAGTATAATACAGTGTATTCTTGCTCATTTATTATTTCTATATTTTCTTTCCTTCATTCATTTCATTCTTGGGTGGATTTTCAGCAAAATCTTACATGGAATTTAGTTGAACAAATTCCTTTTTCCAACCTTATTTGAAGCAAATAGTATAAATTATTTAGCTTACTCCTGAAAAAGTGATCCATTGGTTAATTAGAATGGTAGATTTCCATTTGTTATTTGGCTTAGTTTGCATGGTGGATCAATTGGGCTTTGCCTACTCAAACAGTCGGTAAAAATCAATGGAAATAGGGTGAGATATGCTCAAACTCTCAAACAAACAATCAAAACCAAGTTGTCTAGATTGTAAAAACATAATTTTAAATTGAATTTCTTCGTCATCATTTTTTTATATGTGTTCACCATCTATTTTATCATTCAATTTTTTTTGAAAAGCATATATATTAAAAATTCCATGACTATAATTTAATGTTTATAGGGAATCTAATAAATATGCCATAACTTTATAATATGTTAATATTAACAAGAATTACATAATAGTAAATATTAATGAAAATGTGAGAGTTGGTAAGCAATAAATGTATAGATTAATATAAAAATATTTGATGCCTATTATGAGTCTTCTATCATCATGTATAGATGAATTTTCAATATGCTCCATGTGATGGAGCAATGTTTGATCTTCCACTTGCTTTTTTCATTGAAATTTAACCCAAAGTGACTCTACCGTATTTGAACCTATGAATTATGGCCTTTAACATGCATATAGTTGAGGTAACCATTAGGGCTTCTTGATTGATCTATTTAATCACAATAAGATATTTAATTCTGAGTAGAAAAAATTAATGATATCCTAAATTAAAAAATGCCTTGCCAATAAAGTCAATTTAATTCTCGATAAGTTGATCTAAATTGAAGTCGATCAAGACTAGAAATTTATGTATTGAGATTGACCAAAATTGAAGTTCTTATTGATCACCTAAACATCCATCATGTATTTGTTTAATGGAGAGTTGAATAATTATCATCTTAAATACAACTTACGTTGATCAAAATTGACCAAAATTGAGATAATTGATGACTTAGTATATCAACCTAAATTGAATCGAACTAAGAGAAGCGATGGCGCTATGCAGTTTTGACTCTACCGCATGTTTCCCACCTTTTCTACCCTCCCTCCCCCCTCACCGTCCTCCCCACCTTCTGTTAGTGAATCCCTCTCTGCTAGCAATTGTTTGCTAGAGTTTGGACCCCCTCCATGCATCTCATTCTGAATCATGGCCACCTATGATGAGGAGGTCGACTACTTGCTAGATCCCACTAAATTTCTCCAGTGGTTCCCACTAGCTGGCAACCCTCCCCTTTCTTCCAACAGGTTCAACCTGGAAGATGATGTGGTGACAATATGGGGGGAGATACCATGCATTTATTCCTCTCCATTTTTTACTTCTCAGGATGCGGTGTCAGTTTCGACTACATTTTTGCATCATGCGCCAGAGTACTCAGCTGGATTTACCACAAGATAAATTTTCTTGAGGACTCTGACTTCTTCTCCCTTCTCTCTTTAGGGTTTTGAGGATCTTGTGATAGGTTTCGGGGTCTCTACTCCTTTAACCTCGGTGGGTTCACCACTTCCAACATATTTTTCCTAAGACTTCCCAAATACATCAGTTCTGAATTTCTTCCCAAATTTCTCTCATGTTTCATCTTTCTATGGTCGTACCCTATCGACGGTCGCTGCATCGACGCCTTTCCTTCAAGGGTTTCAAGATCTAGATGCCATCTTTCTAGGCTCTTTCTCTTTCCCTGATGCGAGTCTGGGGCTACTCTCTGAACCTCCTAGTGGGGGTTTTCTGGAGGGTTTCATTGCCCCATATATTCCCCCGAAAAATCTCAATGGATGGTATATCACACTAGAAGGAGCTTCTAGAGTCCTAGAACCCCTTAGTCTATCTAGGGATGTCTTTAAAAATTTTTCAAGTTGTTGGGAACTTTATTGAATGTAGAATTATCCTTCAGGGAGACATGCAATATGGCACTGGCTCGTATATTAGTATCTTTAAACATAAGGGGTGGTCTGAGGAAAGAGCTCAACATTACGGATAGGGCTCAAACCAGGGCACAAATACTTGATTATGAGGCATCCCATTTCACTGCAGGCATTGTCACGCCCATGGGAATATCTTAAAAGAATTCCCTCATCCTTATCATGGCCGAACAAACTCTCCTCGCCCCCCCCAATCTGATGCTCATTAGGGAATGTCTTTCCCTGTGGGTTCAGACTCTTCATCCACCACTTCTTCTTCAAGCTCACTTCATACTCCGGGCAGTACAACAGCTGGCACGCTACATGCTTCTAGTGGATTTTCTCTAGACTTTGGATGGCTCGATCATGGATGGGCTCTCCCTCGGGCACTGACATAGGTGTCTCTACGATCTCAAGGTACACTTAAGTCGCCCTCTTTTGATGCATTTTTGAATATGCACCTCTCTATCCCTTTTCCTATACTGGACCCTCTTCGGGCCTTCAAATTTCTAAAACTTGACAACCCCCCTCCCCTTCAAAACCTTCGCTCCCCTTTTCCCTCTTTGGACAGACCCCCCTCACAAGTCACCCTCCCATACCTAGCCTTTGTTTCTCTTCTCCCACTACCCCCCTCTGATCCCCCCTCCTTTGCATCCAATGATGAGCCCTCTTCAGAGAAATCAAAGGAAATTTACATTCTTTTTCACCTCAGGAACAAGACCATACTCGGGCCTCCCTCTAGGGAAGCTGGGCTAGGACAAAACCCAGAAGATCTTACTCATAAAAAAGGTCATGGGCGTGCATCCCTCCTTTCAGAGGCAAACAATTATGCCAAAATTGACATTGCATATGGACGACAACGGTCTATTTTTGGGCCACTTAGAGTAGTGCACACCCCAGGCAAGGTTCCCCCATGAAATTTCTCTCCTTCAATTGTAGGGGTCTGGCGAGCCCACACAAGAAATATTCCCTTAAAAGGTTGATATTCACACATCAACCAGATGTCTTTCTGCTCCAAGAAATAATGGCTTATTTTACAACTGTCTCTACCATACTAGAAGCTTTTCTCCCAGGATAGCACTTTGAGGGATCGATGCCAATGACAGATCATGTGGTTTAATTACTGGGTGGTTCTCCTTTTCAATTAAACTCCTAAACTCTTGAGAAATTAACTCTTGTCTCGGTGTGGACTTATTTGTGGAAGGAATGGGGAAGGAATTCAAGATTCTGAATATTTATGGCCCCTATATGGACAAGACCCCCTTTTGGAATCAATTTTCAAGTTCAATCTATTGAAGGTTGATAACCTCATCCTAGGGGGATATCTAAACTTTTCTTTGGGAATGGAGGAGGTTTGGGGCCCTAATGAGCATCCTAACCACCTCTCTGCAATGTTCTCACATATTTTGTCAGCTAATGGCCTTCTAGATGTATCCCCCTGAAGGCTTAGCCCGACCTGGAGAAACATGCGGACTGGGGATGTAAGGGTCGCTAAGAGAATATATCGTTGTTTGGTCTCAGAAAAACTAATGGATTCACATTTTCAAGTCAAAGAATGGATCAGCTCTCGGGGAGAATCTGACCACTCACCGATTTGGCTAGCATTGGATGGTGGGATGATCAATCCATCGTCCCCTTTCAAATTCAATGCTTTCTATCTCTTTGATGAAAACTTCCTATACCTCGTAAAGTCTAACTGGAGACCCTTTGACCCCCAGCTTGGGTTCTCCGGCGGGTCTGCAATTTGTAGACAATCTCAAAAGAATCAAACAATTGGCAATCCCATGGGCTCGAGAAAAAATAATAAAGGAGGAAAAATAACTGAAGAAAACAAAAGATCATATTAAATTACTTTATCAATCGACAAACTTGGGTTTTTTAACCGAAACCTCGTGGGAAAATCTAAAAACCTTGAAATCTCGATGCAGGAAGCTACTGGTTGAACAAGAAGCGACATGGAGATTGAAAAGTAGGGCCATATGGCTTGAAAAGGGGGACGAGAATACCAAATTATTCCATAATTTTTCCAAAGGTCTAAAAGCCTCAAACACAATTTGGAACCTGCATGACCAGGAAGGTAGGCGGGTATCAACATTTGAGGGCTTGGCGGAGATGGGAAAAAATTACTTCAAATCATTGTACAAGGCAGAACAAAGAGAAAATATTGCAAAGATTGTCTGGATTTCCCTCTATTATCCCATCTTTGTGGACGATGAAAGAAAAAGAGAACTCTTCATGGAAGTCAATGAATAGGAATTAAAGGAGACACTTCATAGTTTCTAGAAAGATAAGATCCCAAGGCCAGATGGTTGGCCGATAGAATTTTATATTGGGTTCTACGATTTGTTGGGAGAAGATATCCTCCATGTGGTTGAAGAATCCAAAAGGAATGGAAAGATGCATGCCCTCTTTAACTCAACTTTCCTAGATCTTATTCCAAAAAAGGACGAACCCCTCTCCTTTGAAGAGTTCAGGCCTATCTCCCTCTGTAATTGCATATAAAAAATAGTGGCAAAAATCATCGCAAGAGACCTAAAACCTATTTTCTCGGACTCTATATCAAAAGAACATTTTGGGTTCTTAAATGGTCGATAGATACATGAAGCCATCTTAGTGGCTCAAGAAGGACTACACAGCCTCAGATCCACGAGGACCAAAGAGGCTATTTTGAAAATAGATCTCTCAAAATATTTTGACTGAGTTAGTTGGTCTTTCATCATGCTGCTTCTTACACATTTGGGGTTCGATGTTCCCTTCATCAAATGGAAAATGGCCTGCATTTCCTCTATCTCTTTTGTATTACTTATAAATGGGGCAACCTCTCCATTGTTTGCCTCAGAAAGGGGACTGAGGCAGGGTTTCCCCCTCTCTCCACTACTTTTCCTTTTGGTAGTAGAAGTCTTAAGCAAGGCCATTGCATTGGCCTCCTCCTCAGGAGACTTTCAAGAGATTTATACCTCTTCAGAATTCATAATTACTCATCTACTCTTTGTATATGATGTACTAATGTTTTGTAGTGGAAGACCCAAGGATGATGAAAAATTAGTTGATATACTCCATCTCTTTCGGGCAACTACAAGGATGGTTATTAATTCACACAAATCCTCATTAACCCTAATCAGATTGGAAGTCGAAACAACAACCATTTACAAAAATCTCTTTCCCTTCCCACTTCAGGACCTCTCTCTGGGTATCAAATATCTGGGTTTCCAGCTCAAGGAAAACAAATATCTTTCAGGATACTGGCAGTGGCTTCTGGCCAAACTCGAGAAGAGACTAAATGTATGGAGTTTTCGGTGGCTCTTTAGGGCAGGCATATTGACACTGAAAAAATGGATTCTTGAGGCTATTCCAGTTTACTGGATGTCTGTCTCCTAGATTCCCAAAGGGATATTGGAAAAATTCCGACGTACATGCTTTTGATTCATATGGTTAGGACCAAAGGAACACTTTACTATGCTCTGGGAAAAATGGGAACTATTGGCTCATCCAAAAGCGTAGGGAGGATGGGGACTAAAGAACATTTTCATTTTCTCAAAAGCATTAGCAGCCAAAGTCTATTGGAGACTTTTAACAACTACCAGCCTATGGAAACAAGTGGTGGTACACAAGTATATCAAGCCAGATTTGGTGGGATATTGGATACGAAGGAATGATAAGAACATATCGAACTGTTCAATTATTTGGAAGGTAGTGGTTAAATCCTTCCATGTGATAGGTGATGGATTGGACTGGAAAGTAGGCAGAGGTGATCAAGTTTGCATTGGAACAAATCCTTGGTCTAGTAGTGGAAACTCTCATATTCTACCACAGACCTTATTATACCACTTACATCATCAAGGATTCTACAAACTAAATCAAATTGTAGACCCAGAAACTAGAAACATCTAGAAACAAGGGTGGTACAACTCAACTTCACTTGAATTAGAGGGAGATCTCCTATTACAATGGGACAATTATATTTTTGCACTCCAATGGGGTCACATCAGGCTCTTGGATAGGGGCGATGAAATGGTCTGGAAAAAATATCCTCAAAGGGTCTACACTCCAAAACTGGGCTACATTGCACATAATGTCGATCTCCTCCAAAGAGAACTGTGATGGTGGTGGAGTAGACTTTGGAAACTCAAAGCCCCTTTAAAAACCAAGATTTTCATGTGGTAAACAAGGTCCCCACCTGGGACAAGATGAGAAAGCATCAAATCGATGGGCTTGGATGGTGCTCTCTTTGCAAATCGGAAAATGAATCCATTGCTCACATCCTCATCTTCTTCCCTTTCACATTTAAAGCATGGGGGGGAGCATATCTGCTCCTGAGGCAACCTTGTGATTGGAATGGGACTTCCCTGGAACCAACTTGGAAAAATTGGCTTCAAAACCCCACCCAAAAGAAACTAAAATCTATGCCTCTTATCATCATCTGGGGTATCTGGATGGGCAATAATTTGGCTATATTTCAGGACAAGGCATTGGTTCTCGAACTGATCGTAACAAAAAGTATCTCGATCCTTGAGCACTTTCACCAGGAAAAGAACATGCATGTTATCTGAGCTATACAACCCGAACTCATAGACTCTTCCTTTCCCTGGGCATATTTTGATGGTGCTTCACAAAATCTCCTCTATTGGGGGAGGGTTTGCATATTTCTGAATCACACTATTTTAAAATAAAATTGGGGCTGGGAAAAGTCACAAACAACTATGTCGAACTCATGGAACTGCTACTATTACTCAAATTTTCCATTGAGCAAGGGTTACACACCATACAACTTTTTAGTGACTCCATGAATGTCATAAACTGGACCTGGAAAATTCAGACCTGCCACAATATTATATTGCAACCCATATTGGAGGAAATTACTTCTATTCTAGATTCTTTTGACACTTTTGTACTATGACATGTTTACAAGAACCAAAATTCAATAATAGATGCTCTTTCAAAAGAAGGAATCTCTCTACCTTATGGACATTGGCACATAACAAAATCCAATGGGGATGCGGCTCAAAGATTCTGCCACCGACCTTTCATTGAAGAACCAGATCAAGCACAACCTTAATCTTTTGTTCACTTCTTCAAGTTTTTTATTACAATTTACTTGTATATTCTAGAATGGAACCTTATTGGTCCTTTTTGTATAATCACTTTAAATGTCATATTTTTTCTCTATAGGCCTTCGAGGCAGGTATTGTAACAAACTGTCCTACATAGTCTGAGCTATTACATGACCTATGTATATTTCTGTATATGTTTTGATCAGAGCACCATAGGCTCTTGGGTAGAAACCCTCACACTTTTTCTTCTTTTTTGAATGTGCTCTTCTAGCACCTACAAAATGTAATTTTGTCTCTCCAGATGAATAAAATACGCTTTTTTCCAAGGAAGAAAAACCTAAATTGAATTACTTATTGATAAATATTGACCTAAATTGAATTTTCTTTGCTTATGGTTAAATACTTATTATAATTTTTTCCTTAATTAGTTTAGATACAAGTATCACCCCAGTCTTGATTCAAAATTATCCAAGTTCAAATTTGTACATTTATGTGATATCTTTATTTGTCCCCAATTCAAATTTGTAGCTTGGTTTGTCAATATTATCTGATTTATAATATCATTGAAGTATTCTCTACTTTATTGTGGAGTCATTCCTAAAATCTTTATTCTACCTAGAGAGGTGCTTCTTTTGGTCTTTCGTGCAAAAACATGTGGAAAATTAGAACATGAGATCACACTGCAATGAATGTAAACTTGCTAACATAAAAATATTGGCATGTACTAACCTTTTTAGTACCATTAGCCCATGTGAATCCATCTCCATGGATTTTTCATTGGCTTCCCTACCACTGAGTTGAAACATAATTGCATCTTGTAACATATTTGGATAGCCATGACCATAATTTTTCATCATGACTTGTGACTTCTCTAATGCTTTTGAAAATCGTTGTGAAATCTTTTAAACTATTAAATGTAGTTCTCAATTTCCTTTCATCCAAACATTGATGGCCAAGACGACTTAGTCAATTTTTTTTTTGTTCATGCTCTTTGCATCTACCGACAACAGAATAAATAATAGGATCAATACTCACACATTTTGCAACACAACTACAACTTACAACAAGACTGCACATGACTCTATGGGACACTCCCCTTTTGAAGTATGTTTCAGTTTTAAACATATTCTCGCTTGTGTTATTCTATTTTCTTTCTTATATCCATCCACATCCCACCCATACAAGGAACAACACAAAACTTATTTTCTAGATAACTTGGCCAAAATTCACAAGAGAGTCCACAAAATCCTTCAATAGACACATGGCAAGTACAGGAACTACATGAATGGTGTAAGGTTGCTCAACATTTTCAGGTAGGTGTCATAGTTTGGTTTTACTTGGACATGATACTTCAAAAATCACCAACATCAAAGGCTCAAGCCCATCCAATATAAGCTTTGCACCATCACCCAACAAACAGGTCCAATGCTTTCAAATTAGACCTTCCAACTGAACTTGACATCCATGTGTAGTGAATGTATGAGCCCCCTCACATGGGGGAATCAAGTTCAATCATAACCTAAGGCCACACTTCCAATATTTAATTGTCCTCTACTTGAAGATACCATTCATTGAGTCAATTTTTGAACTTTGATTCGTGCCATGAGTGACAATCCACCTTTGCAAATGTTTATGTAGTACCATATTCAAAATATTGTAAATGTAAATGACATAGATTTTGTGACATAATCATGGTGTTGAAGCTTTTAAAATTTTCAAATCTAACCTTTTTAAGGCAAGGTGGTGTTTGTTGTATGAGCTTTTAGCCGATGATGAAATTTGAATTTGTATAAGAGACAAGTCCATTCATAAATGATCGTTTGGCCTCCATGTAAAGATTAACTAATGAGAGTTCACTTTATTTTTCATTAGTGGTCTTGGGGATTAAAATAAAGATGGTGGGCATTTAATGTACACTTAACCTTAATGGTGGAGCAAGGTTTTTTGGGGTAAAGTTTTTCCTACTTTAAAAGAAAGATGTGCTAGAGATTGGTATCAAATGTTATAGTGTATTTTAAAGATAATTTTAGATTGTAAATACTAATTATGTATCTTAAAGATAAATTTAGATTGTAAATACTAATTATGTATCTTATTGCAGTGTGTTAAAATAGTAGGGAATACAAAGATATAATAACTATAAAATATATAAATAAATACATATTACTGTATCTTAATAAATAATAATAATAATGTTAAACTAATAAATCTAATCCATGGTCACAATCATAGAAAATACATATATGGATATTATCAGAAGGCATAAAATGTAATTTAT
>JASDQU010738060.1:63339-87613 GCA_032191745.1 Picea mariana | reverse complement strand
TATATATATATATATATATATATATATATATATATATATATATATAATTGATCTACGTAACCATTTGGTTAGAGAGAAACGAAAAAATCTCTGCCTCAAATTGGTATCCCAGAAGAATAAGAAAAGAACCATCATTAGGGTATCCCAGAAGTGTTAAAGGTTTCACAACGGCTTCAGATTTAAGTCCCTGTCAGAGCCGCTTGTATATGCAATCAACTCTTGATTTTTTTTTGAAATATTATCAATCTTGATTGTACAAACATTGCGATATGATACACAAATTTCAAATAGATCCCAAGCTTCTTTCCATGATATTATACACGAATTTTGAATAGATCCCAAGCTTCTTTCCACGATCTTATACACAAATTTCGAATAGATACCAAGATTCTTTCAACTATACTCTATTTTGTAAGTGCTCTCAAATTTAAATAGTGTGTCTCCCACAATATATTTATTTGTACATTTATGTGATATCTTTATTTATCCCCAATTAAAATTTGTAGCTTGGTTTGTCAATATTATCTGATTTCTAATATCGTCGAAGTATTTTCTACTTTATTTTGGAGTCATTCCTAAAATCTTTATTTCGCTTAGAGAGGTGCTTCTTTTGGTCTTCCATGCAAAAACATGTGGAAAATTACAACATGATAACACACTAACATAAAAATATTGGCATGTACTAACATTTTTAGTACCATTAACCCATGTGAATCCATCTCCATGGATTTTTCATTGGCTTGCCTACCACACATCTTGTAACATATTTGGATAGCCATGACCATAATTTTGGATCATGACTTGTGACTTCTCAAAAGATTTTGAAAATCGTTGTGAAATATTTTAGGGCTGTAGAAAACTAACCTTCTAATGCTTAACAAATCCTAAACTAATCCTAGGATTTAACCCTAACTTCATCCCAACTCTCTACTAAGCCTAGCACACCTATTGGGCTAGTTAGAGGTGGTTTCTAGTGGATGATTTTTCTGCTATTAAGCTTGATTTGATATAGCCATAAGCTTTATAATTTCATTGTAGTAACCTTTTGTTTCAGCCTTGCTTTTTTGTGCAAAAGTTATTTCTTAATCATTGGTGAGTTGAGATAGCTTTCACTAGCTTTGTCTCTTGTTTATTGTTGGCCCTCGACCAAGTTTTGAGGAAACATTGGTTGGGATTGACCACTTTTGGTACTTCGACGCAGTGGTCCAAGAGGGAGTGTCGAGGTGGAGCTGTGATCACGAGATCTCACTTATTTTGCGGGCTTGTGAACCCAACATGGGGTTCATTAGGGTTTATGTAATGAGTTATGGGATGTCGGCCCATGGGTTTACCCATGTTTAGGCTTTTTTGTAAATGTAAAAGTATAAATAAGAAGGAATGTAATGTAGAAGTAAGCAGTGTAAGTAGCTATGTGCTAAGTTAGTAGCTAAGTGCAAGAGCCAAATAGTTATGAGTTTCTTTGTGCAACATAACATGTATGTAAGGCTCTGTGCTTGATAGAGGAGTTGGCTCTGTTCCTTGGCCTGATTTTGGGGAAGGTGGATCTGGTGCGCAATGTGAATATCACCTGTCCAGTGCAAAGCTTGGCTCTGTGGCTTAGTGCAATGGAGAAGACAAATGCAAGAGATTGAAGAAAACTAATAAAGAAGAAGACGTCATTGGTGGACGTAGCCCCACACTGGGGTGAACCACGTAAATCTTGTGTTGATGGTTTTATTTGTGCTATATTGCTTATGTTGTGGATTTTCTTAGTGCAATGAATGTTATGAATGATAGATAGATCTATGAATGCTTAGTGCTCTGTCTATGTTGAATGTGATAGATCTAACTTATGCTGCTAAGTGCGATGTATATTTTGTCATTGTTACTGCGTCGATCTATACTTAGGGTTTGATCTGCGATGTGAATAAAACTAATGAACTAATGTGTGTTGATCCTAAGTACTCTGCAAAGTGTTATAATCACATATCTCTGTCCCAGCTTGGTTACAAACACTTGAGTCTTGTAACCCCCCTGCCTATACCTCGGGTGAGACTGCATCTGCTTCACAGGTGTTGCCGAAAGGGTCGGTAGTTAGGGTTTTGTTGGTGTGTTGTTGAAGTGTTGAAACCTGGGTCTTCCCCTGTGCCAACAAATGGTTCTGTTGTCGGGACTTGAAACTGTGATTGCTGGGAATTGAAAGAAAAGAGAAGCTTTGTGCATAGATCTGTTGTTGTAGTGCGCAATATTCTACTTGACTTGTGAAGTTTTGTGGTAAGAAAGAAACCCGATCTAAAGAAAAGAGGTAAGATCTTGAAAGAGGTAAAATCTTTACAATTTGATAAGAGTAAGATAAGTGGAAAATTTTGTTTCAAAAGCATGAATCTAGGTATGTTTGATAGATTCTGTCCTAATCCAAAAACTAGGGTACAGTTAGAAGAAAGAGTTGATTTGAATGAATTTGATGGAAATAGAGAAAGATATGTTATTCCTATGCATAGAAAGAATTTTTGGACTAATAAGTGGATGTAGGAACCTAGAAAGAATTTTTGTAGATTGCAGGTCCATCACTGTGATCCCAGTGCGCAGTACAAGATAATTTGGGGAACATATAAGAGAAAAAGAGGGTTGACACTATGATATAACTGCAGAAGACTGGAACATATTGCTAAGAAATTCCCTGGTGCAAGTCCTATTTGTCTTTGTTGTAAAATTGTTGGTCATGAAGTTGAACACTGCCCAAAGATGATTGCTAAAGTAGAACAAGTGAATATGAGTCAAGAGAATAAGAGCATGTTAGAGAAAGATCAGACTATGTTAATACAACTAAAATAAGTAATGGATGACCACAAGAATGTCAGTTTATCAGAGATATTGCAATAAAAAAAACACATAAGTACAAGAATATGAGACTTCGACATAGATTGTGTCTTGGATGAAGAGACACAAGTGAACATTATGACAGAAAGCACTTGGGAACTTTTGGGAAAGCCTACTGTGGTACCTTCACTGGGAAGGATCGACTTTTTTAGAGGAAAGATGATAACCCTATGTGGAAGAGTTACTAATGTACCTATTATCATCCATGGAACATCGACTCAAGAAGAATTTGAAGTTATTAAGTTTGTTGAGAACATCGCCCCTTTTCCAATTTTGTTAGGAACGACTTGGATCGAGAAGGATTAGATCGGAAGGAAAGCAGAGGAAGAAGCTACAGAAAATAAAAATCAAGAACTAAGGGATTCCATAGCTAGAAGAATAGATCAACTAATGGAAGAATGAGAAGTTAAGTCGAAGCAACATAACACAAGAGAAGGTTGAAAGAACGCAAGAAGGTTTGAAGGACCTATCCATGCAAGAAAGAAGAATACCCACCCTGGAGTTAATAAGAGAAGAGGTATTACCTTTGAACCCTTTAAAATATCATCAACAATGTGAAGATACTACGCTAAGAGATGATAAGAATAATAATGGAAAGAGGAATCTAGAGACTCACATCACAAGAAAGAAGGCAAGGAAGCTCAGTAAGAAAAAATCCAAGTTAGAAAAACTATAGGAAGTTACAGAAAAGGCTTCGCAGGAGGCAGGCTTGTAGGCTCTAAACCTCGCCAGAACAATAGAACCATGCAGAATGGGACTTTGCCCCGACGAAGCTATATGACTGTTGGAGGTGCCTCGACCATTAGAGCGATGCTCTGAATGGATAAGAAACACATTTATGGGTGACTAGACCACATTTGGGACATTGAGGCTGCGCCCTAACAGACTGATTCATATTGTTTGAGGCATTCCTGCCCATTGGAGGAATCTGTTACGACACTTTCTTATTTAACCCGTCGGACGCTGCGTCAGGACCACTTTTTTCCACCCGTGATTATTGGAGCTAATAGAGAAGTGATTGTGTGCGTCGAACTATGCTATAATAACTCACCATCTGTTGGTTGCCCTGCTATTCGTTCGCCTACCCCGAGTTATTTGTCAACAGTGAGAATGTCGACCGAGCGCATCGAGCTAGATAAATCCATCGAAGAAGTTCTGAAGAAGTCTATGGCTGATAAAGCTATGTCTGAGGGAGTACAAGCATCGTCGACCAGGGGACTGTAGGATTCCCCCTCGACTGGACGATGTTCGAGCTAAACTAACCCTGCTATTGAGAAGCAAAATAAGCATCGCAACGATCGGACTAACACGAAGCAGATCTCGTCGATATTACTCGATTACATCCCACCTTTGGCTGGCGCGGTTAACAGCGACAACATTCCATCAGACTTCGAGTATACATTGATCACCATGTACATCCCAAAGGGGATACGCATAGAAGGAAGCCAGTTGGGACAGATCCCAGCATTGAAGAACAAGGATTTCAACCTTGGTGACAGAAAGAACTACTCGATGCTCGTGCCCCACAGATATCTGATGAAGACGACTGGGAAGAAGCCTCACATCATCTCCCATCCTTGGATAAAGGAGCTTGTGCAGTCCACGATACTCAACGTGATGAAGATCCCTCACTTTGGTCGACATCAGGAGGTTAACGCTTTAATTAAACTCCTCTTGTCATGCTATCATGGAGGATATCTATGGCTTGACAGGCACATTACTATGGATCCGATGTTGATCCACCTAATCACAGGACTGANGAGGATATCTATGGCTTGACAGGCACATTACTATGGATCCGATGTTGATCCACCTAATCACAGGAATGAGCATGCAAGGCCCTGACCCTCAGTAGTTCTACCCAGGGAAGGCCTCAGATCGCTCCCTAGCACAACGCATTAAGGAGGCATACGACGAATTTGAGAAGGGAAAGCGAGACTACAAGGTAGCCTCCATCCAGGATGGCACAGTGCACCTAGCTTGTCAGCTCATAGCTAACAAGCTCGTCTGAAAGAACCACCCCACGTAGGTCACCGGGTTCGTGGTGGACCTAGCAGGAAAATGTGTGGAGGGGATGCAAATGAATTGGGCGAGCTACCTTGTCAACGAGCTCGAGAAAGACCGTCGCGAAGTGCAGGACCAAGGATACGAGTTCCATTTTAATTGGTTGCTAGTGTTGATCACATTTATCGCTTGGAAAATGCCGGAAGGAGCAACCTTCCCGAAGATAGAACGATCAGAGTCGTTGACTGTGAGGTTCTTGACCCTATGGTACACGAATGACATGTCAAAGCAGTGGCAGTCAAACGCAATGTTCCACGCCTACTATCAGCAGCTGAAGGTTTATATTGAGGCATTCCCACACATAACTCTACGAACATTTCACCAGTACAGACCAATGTCTAAGTTCCGCACAGATCGAAATTTCATTTATATCACTACGCACAGAGATGAGAACAATGAGAAATTACAGTCTTACTATAAGCTAACCGACGAAGATATGGAGGAGATCACCAAGGAATGGTCAAAAAACTTCCTTGTACTGGTTGATGATGCAGAACTCTCCGACCCTGACATCATTGGAAACCCCTTGGTCACTCGGGCCAAGCATGTCAGACAGACCAGCACGAAGAAGAAGAAGAAAAAGGAGGAAGTTCAAAACATAGAAACTGATGAGGAGGAAAACACATCAGAAGAAAGTAGACCTGACTCGACCACATGAGGAGGAGGAGGAGATGAAGTAAATCAATAAGGAGGAGGGGAAGAAGGAGAAAATCAAGGAGAAGACGAAGTTACACCACCGAAGGATCCCCCTATTGAGGCCGAAACATCAAATAAGAGGAAGGTTTCTTCACAAAAACCCTCAACAATAAAGAATACCTGTGCTAGTAAGCCCCTGATGGAGGTCACCCTCACAGAAGATTATATAATCCTAGTCCATGGAGTGATGGAAGATGCGTCTGAGAACCTATTACAGAGATATGGTGTGAAGCAGGAGGAGATGTATGTAAGAGTTGAGAAGGAACTGTAGGAAATTCAACAAGCCATTCAATTGAGCCACACAGTATCTACTGTGCCTTCCTCATCGGAGACTATAGAGTTGGGGGATGAACCAGCCCAAATTTGACGACTTGCAGATGCAACAAAGGCTCAACTTCAATGATTCCAAGAAGAAAAGGTGCAGGCTATAGAATCCCTGAAGAAAGAGAAAGAGGAGATCTTGGAGCAACTGCGAGTTGCGCGGTACTATGTAACCATGTATGAAAATGAGAGAGATGAGTTCTAGGCAATGCTCAAGGAAGACAAAGCGTAGATACAAAAGGATAAGGACTAGTTGCTCGCAGAGCAGACTGCAGTCAAGGAAGTGGTAAGCAAAGCACTTCGATCTGTTCCAGGCTCGACACAGGAGGAACAAGAAGTAGTTGAGGTCAAAGTGACAAATCTCACTGAGGCCATCCAACAGCTTCAAGCAAGGGGAATGGAGTTGGGGCTTCAAGCAGTACCTAGCACCCCGCAGGAAGTGCACGATCAGAGGGAGGAAGCCGCTAAGAGCGTAGTTGGAAGGATCAAGATCCTCACCTTAGAATGAAAGTAGTTAAGAGACAGAAGCGCACAAACATACAAATGCCTCATAGAAGACCTAGAGCTTAGGAAGTTGCAATCACATCTACAGGAGGCGTAGCAGCAGACACTGCCAGTACAAGCGCAGATGAAGTCACTCACTGCGGTTGAGAGAATGAAGAGATCACAAGAACAACGCAAATCCCAACAAAAAAATACTGCCATCCAGGGTAGAGTCATGGAGGTCACACAGAGGCTACAACCGATGCAGGAGGAAGCCTACGCGGTGTTTGAAGAGATCGAAGGGCAAGGAGTGCAACTGGACCAAGTAGTTGCGACAGTGGAACAACGCCTAGAAGGGCCTGTTACAGAAAAAATGATCTGGGAGTTCGTTGAGTAGGAAGATCAGGTGAAGCAACAAGTCGAGGTAGCTTGAGCTAGGCTCGAGCCTTTGAAGCAGCACTGCCCAGATCTAAGTGACTCGGGATGAGTCACAGTTGAGTGTTGGGGGCATGTTGTCCCTCGACCAAGTTTTGAGGAAATATTGGTCGGGATTGACCACTTTTGGGACTTCGACACAGCGGTCGAAGATGGAGGTGAGATTGCAGGATATCACTTATTTTGCGGGCTTGTGGACCCAGCATGGGGTTCATTAGGGTTTATGTAATGGGTTATGGGATGTCGTCCCATGGGTTTACCCATGTTTAGGCCTTTTTGTAAATGTAAAAGTATAAATAAGAAGGAATGTAATGTAGAAGTAAGCGGTGTAAGTAGCTATGTCCTAAGTCAGTAGCTAATTGCAAGAGGCAAATAGTTCTGATTTGCTTTGTGCAACAGAACATGTATGTAAGGCTATGTTCTTGATAGAGGAGTTGGCTCTGTGCCTTGACCTGATTTTGGGGAAGGTGGATCTAGTGCGTAGTGTGAAAATCACATGTCTAGTGCGAATATTGGATCTGTGGCTTAGTGCAAAGGAGAAGAAAAATGTAAGAGATTGAAGAAAACTAATAAAGAAGAAGAAGTCATTGGTGGACGTAGTGCCACACTGGGGTGAACCACGTAAATCTTGTGTTGATGGTTTGCTTTGTGCTATAATTCTTAGGTTGTGTATTTTCTTAGTGCAATGAATGTTATGAATGATAGATAGATCTATGAATGCTTAGTGCTCTGTCTATGTTGAATGTGATAGATCTGACTTATGATGCTAAGTGTGATGTATATTTTGTCATTGTTATTGCGTCGATCTATACTTAGGGTTTGATCTGCGATGTGAATAAAACTAATGAACTAATGTGTGTTGCTCCTAAGTACTCTATGAATTTTTATAATCACAGATCTGTGTCCCAACTTGGTTATAGACACTTGAGTCCTATAACCCCCCCTGCCTCTACCTCGGGCGAGACTGCATCTGCTTCGCAGGTGTTGCCGAAAGGGTCGGTAGTTAGGGTTTTGTTGGTGCATTGTTGAAGCGTTGAACCCTAGGTCTGCCCCTGTGCCAACATTTATTTATCATATGCTTAGCACTTATATTGCAGCCTTTGATATCATTATAGAGCTGATATGCATCATTTATTGTTGCTGCAAATTAGGGATAACAAGCTTAACTTTCTTGTCAGACTAACATATTTCAAGAATCCTTGGTTTTTATTGTGTCTTGGGCAGGTACCTTATTCTCGACGAGTCACTCAACTCTTTTGGAAACCCTTGAAACTTCCCAAGACTCCTTCCCAATTTCTTCCTATCATATAGAATTGACCTCTAGGGACATTCACTCATACTTATCACTTTCTGTCTCAATCCCCCTAAGGTCATTGAGATTCCCCCCTTGAGGTGATTACCTCACCTCTAAAGTGACGGGGACACCTGCCTAAGGTGACAGTGGGTAGGTTCCATCCTAGTTGTCCCTCTAACTCCCTAGGAATGAGGAGATATGAATTTTTCTATCCAACAACCCAGCCAGAAAATCGAGGTCGACTGAGCTAATTTTTGGAGACAAAATTACTATAAATACGGGATATAATTTCACATTTTTTGTGCAACCAAGCAAGAGATCAAGTTTGAGGTGTGCGCAAGGTGTTTTAGGTGTCTTCTAGTGTGCAAGAGAAGTCTAATGGATTCTCTTAAGGTATTTCCTATTCTCAAGGTATGTTATAAGGTTATGATGTTGCCGTAAGGTTGTGATGTTGCCATATGCTCTACAATGAAGTTGTGATGTTTTCGTGATGTTGTTGTGAGGTTGTTGGTGTTTATATGTGGATCCATGTGGACGTAGTTTGTGAGGCTCATATTTTGGAGATTTTGGCACATGTATTGATGCATATCCTTGGATATTTTAGCACATGTTTTTATGTTGTTGTTGGGTGTTATATGTGGACCCATGTGTACCTAGTATCTCTATGTGGACCCATTTTGATGATGATGATGTATCAATGATAGTGACAAATACAGTGACAGTGACAAGTTGATTCTTTTATATACATATTTGAGTGTGGAAGGAAGGGGCAAGGAAAGGGGGTTGGAGCCTCCTTCTAGTTGGAACTGGAGAATCTAGGGAGTTTTAGCTTCCTTTAGTATCAACACCATTCACATTTCACATGCTTACAATCATACTCTGATTTAGCTTGCACACCATTAATTCAACATGTGTGAGACAACAAATAATTAGACCACATCTTAAATGGCATCTTAAGATGAATGGAATTTCAAAAGTATCATTTCCATACACAATGCTTTTACAAGTCATAAAATATGTATTTATAAGTGAGGTGCCTTCATATATAAATGGGAATGAGATAAAAAAAAACTGCTTGAATGTATTGACTACAGAAATGTCAAAACACATTAACTCAAAGTAGCCATGGCTTTTTGTGCATACTCCACTCATTGGCCAAAACACCCTTTGAGAGTAAAACTACAAGAATAAATAGAGAGATTTGGGGTAAAGGAAAGACCAACAAGCTTGAACTTTCATTTCCCATTCCTTAGTATTGTCTCTCCTATTTTCATTTTCTATCTCATTTAATTCTTGTTTTTCCTCTTTTTTGTCTCATTTACTTTTACATTTTCATTGTGTTTATAGTTTATCTAACCTTCATTAATTAGCCAATTGCATTTGCAAGTGTTGAGTCTTACAACTGTTCACTTTTTTGAATCCATTTTGGATCAAGTATTTGAGTTTTTTGATTGATGACATTGGGACTTACACAAATTGTGCTAGGGTCAAAGTTTTGAAGGAGTGGCATACTCCCACCAATGCCATAAACATCAAGATTTTATTAAGAAGCATGGATTTCTACGGGAAATCCATCCACCATTACTCCCACATTTTCACCCGTTGAATTGAACCAACAATTATAAACACTTCATTAGACCCCTAAAGAAAATAAGGTATTTTGGAAGTTGAGAGATGCTCTTTTCTCTACCCTTATGCTTACTTTTCTATATATTGAGACAAATATTTCCCAATATAACATGTACGTGTTATTCTTAAGTTGGGAGGACACCGTATAATGTACCATTCAAAAACCTTGAGCTGAATTACAACACTTAAGATATTTTTTTATGCATAAGTCCAAGCACTCAAACAACATCGACACTACATCCATGGTAAAATCCAAGAACAAAGACATTTAAAATGGGCTTCCTACATTCAATCAATACATTCAGTCATTAAATATAATAAGGGTGCCTCTAATGAAATGGGTGACTTACTCAACGAATCTCCTTCCAAGGTCCTTCACATTATAGTTGAAAGATATCCAACCTAGGAGGATTGAAAAAAATAGTACTACAATTATCCTTATTTTAGTTATGTCATGGAATCTATACAACAACACACACAGGTTAATTAGACCCATTTTCCACATTACACAATATGGGATGATTTCTTGTACAAGTGGAACCAACTTTGTGTCTCCACTGGCCTACTTGCCTTCTTCTTTTCAAGAAGGGGCACTCTTCATCTTATGGGGGGCACTTTGGTGTGAAAAATCTTTATTCCACCTAGAGAGGTGCTTCTTTTGGTCTTTCGTGAAAAAACATGTGGAAAATTACAACATGAGATCGCATTGCAATGAATATAAATATGCTAACATAAAAATATTGGCATGTACTAACTTTTTTAGTACCATTAGCCCATGTGAATCCATCTCCATGGATTTTTCATTGGCTTGCCTACCATTGAGTTGAAACATAATGGAATCTTGTAAAATGACTTGTGACTTCTGATCATGACTTGTGACTTCTCAAAGGCTTTTGAAAATTGTTGTGAAAGCTTTTAAACTGTTAAATGTAGTTCTCCACTTCCTTTCATCCAAACCTTGATGGCCAAGCCGAGTTAGTCAACAAAAAAATTGTTCATAGTCTTTGCATCTACCAACAAAACAAATAATAGGATCAATACTCACACATTTTGCAGCACAACTACAACTTACAACAAGACTGCGCATGACTCTATGGGACAATCCCCTTTTGAAGTATGTTTCAGTTTTAAACATCTTCTCGCTTGTGTGATTCTAGTCGCTCTCCTATATCCATCCACATCCCACCCATAGAAGGAACAACAAAAAACTTCGTTTCTACATAAATTGGCCAAAATTCATCGATACTCTATTATGTAAGTGCTCCCAAGCTTCTTTCAAATAGTGCTCTCAACGATACTCTATTCTGTAAGTGCTCTCAAATTTCAATAGTGTGTCTCCCACTGCCGACATTCTCTCCTTGTCTCGGATCGAATCAGTCAACACTGAGATCGGATTAGTCAACACTGAGTAGGACTATCTCGCATTATTGATGTCTGGAATGATAAAAAAATGTTTGACATACTATCACCGTGATTACTAACTCACACTAAGACAGAACCATTAACAAGTTTTAAATTTTGCACCCATTCTCCGATTCAATTCCAATCAGAATTAGCATTAAAATCGGAATTAACATTAATTAGTTATGCTCGAAGTCCAATAACAACTATGTGCACTGTTTAAAAAATTAAATCCCATTTCAATACTCAAATGATACAAATGGAACTTCTTAGCAGTGACCCAGTCTATGACAATTGCGAAGCATATGTTTTAAAGAGCAGTGGAGGATATGACATTGAAATCCAAAATCAACAAAATTGCGAAGCATATGTTTTAAAGAGCAGTGGAGGATATGACATTGAAATCCAAAATCAACAACAACTTTATCAACTTAATATACCCTTATGTGATAACTATGAATCGGGTCCTCTGAAAAACAGTGAAGGAGATACCTTGGTTGACCAAGAAAATGGGATGTTGTTGCCAACAATTTTCTTGACTGGAGGATTTTCAATTTTTTACCATGAAGTGGATATTACAGAACCGAAATCATGCACATTCATCAACAAAATAAAAATCATACAACAAACTTACAGTTTTGAGGATCATATTGAAATAAATATTGATTCTCATTATCAAAAGGGGTACGATTCTCATGTTTTTTCAGATCCTGTAGTAGTCTATATGCAGTCAAATTGGATTAAAGAATTTTCTATCATTCATTTTATGAAGGAATAATTTCAAAACTTTAAGTGTGGGCCTCGAGATTGCAGTCAAATTAGATTAAATAATTTTCTATCATTCATTTTATGAAGGAATAATTTCAAAACTTTAAGTGTGGGCCTCGAGATTGCAAGTTGTTGCTATATTTTTTAGTTCCTACTATCATATTCGTACTTAAAGATGGAGGTCAATTGCATATTTTTAATCAACTCCTTGTATGGCTTCACTGAAAATTTGATTACACAGATTACTTTGTTTCCAATTGAGTAGATTAGGGGTGTTTTATCACTTGAAGTTGTTAAGGGTCACATGTTTTTGTTGTTAAGACTCGAGTCTGCACCCCTGCCCCGTCTCTCTCTTTTCCGCGTACCTTCCTAGAAATTTTCCCTCTTCTTGTTGATAAGGTCGGTTTCCCTTTTGTTCAATGACTTGATCATCCTTAGTGTCTTTCTTGATTGAATCTTTGCACAATTTTTTTCTGTTTTTTTTTAAGAATAAATACATATCGGGATTTGGTTCGAATTACTGGTCATCTTGTTTTTCATTGATTGAGCTCACATCAGGTCGTCCAAGTCTTTTGTTTGCACAGGGAACAACCATGAGCACAAAACTCAACATTCAGAATAGTCCTTTTCGGGCTTAAAATACAAACAAGCAAAGAGGTTCAACTTTCAATGGTGGAGATCCCATGCACAGTTCAGACAAACGAATCTCATACATTTGGAGTTTCAAAGTCGCGCAAGGCTTAACGACCAGAAAGAAGCCCTGAAGTGCCTAAGTGTTGAAGCACGTGGAACTTATCCACCATGACATCATATGACATCAGGCCACCTCATCACTTTGCATCATTTCCACTTTGGGAGTTTTCCATTCAGAGCAAGCACAATTCTCCGAAACCCGGAGCTCCGAAGTCCCAAAATATTTAGATAAAAGCGGCTTAATCCAGGTTTAATTAGTGATAAGAACATGCTAATCACTTCGCGAGTTCAGCCCTTCGGGAATTATACAAACTCTACATGTAGAAATTCCTGAACCCTAAGTGTCGAAGACTCTTGGAGTTCATCAGTTCAGACGCGTGGTGCTCATCCGTCAGAGATACGTGGCATACATCTGGCGTTGACACGTGGCATTTAGTTTATTCACCTTTGGGCATGTTATCCTCTCATTCTTACTCTTGTTTCTTCTTACTCTGAAATGCTCATGATTGGATGATTCATATGAGATGTTATGGTTGTGTTATAATGGAGGTTTGTTTATAATGCTGCTATGAATGTTTTTCAGTGTTTTAAACTTTAAGATCAAGAGGTTCTTGTGACTGAGTTTTTTTTCTCCTAGCTGCTTGAACGCCTAATGCTTATAGCAGACCTATCCACCTTCCTCACTAAGTCTTCCTTCTATTCACCTTTATCCTTAACCACTGACTGAAGTTAATCAAAACCTCATTTACTTATGCAAGTTAGCCCAGATTTTTGTATTAAAACATTCATATGTTGAGCTTTGTCCATTTGACCTTAATTATTAATTTTCATCCACAAACCTTTTTTTATGGGTATTGGGATTATCCTCTTACAATCCGAGGGTGACTCTCAGTGATAACATTCTTGGTGTCATTGTCGGGGAATGAATTGAAGACATTTCCTTGGGATTTAACAACAAATCAATATTGATTCTAAAGGTGCATTAGAAATTAGTGCATTGAATATTGCAGCTTGCACCTGGTGACTCCATTGTTTCAGTTGTGGCTCCCAAAAGCAGACACATGAGGTCTACTCCACATCTACCTCTGGAAACACCTGAATTTGACCCAACGAGGATTATTAAGAAATGAAATACTTCTCAAGAAGGCTTTTCAACTTTTTTTATCAGGTACTTCGGGTCATTTACATGATTTTACTTTTAAAACTCCAGTAGCTATATCCAATTCTCCTCTTTCACCTTCTGTCGAAGTTTCTAGAAGTTTGGATTTTGAAAATTTTCTTGTTGAATACTCTTCTTTTATCCCCAAATTGAAAGAAGAAAGTTTTGAAACCCTTTCCTCTCCTGATGTTGTAAAGTGGTTTAGACTAGAGAGCTTAGAAGATTTTCCTTCTTTAGGCCTTCCTACTCCTTCTCCTATCAAAGTTGTTGTGACTAAAGAGGAGGAAGCCTCTTTTCCCTTGGACCATATACCATATTCCTCAAAGACTCAACCTTTTCCTCTGAAAACTGAAACCTCTCCATCCAAGATTCCTCCTTCTCCAAAATTCCAAGCTGTAGTTGTACTTGTCAAAACTCCATCTCCCCCTTGTTCTCCTACAGTTCACAACCCAATGGCAGGTGCTAACCTTCCTAGAAATAGGATGGATTCCATAGTGGCTGCTAGGTATGCCCCTCTTGTTTTACCCCAGCCTATGAACTCTCTCCCAGCTAGAGACTACCTCAAGTACATGCCCAAGTTAATAGGGGAGGAAGACATAACTACAGTAGAACATCGTGCAACCTTTTATAGTTATGCAGACAACCTTAACATTGAAAATGAAGATGTATGGATGAGAGAATTTGTACAGATCCTTGATGGTGAGGCTAGAAAATGGTTTAGGGGTTTAACTCTTGGATCTGTGGATGGTATTGAAGCTTTGGATGATGCTTTCTTGAGGAATTGGGGGGATAAAAATGATTTCCTTTATTATATTACATAATTTGGGTCACTTAAGAGGAAGGAGGGGGAATATGTTTCATACTTATCAAAAATATTTAATAAAATGTACAACAATATTCCTACTAAAATAAATCCTACAGAAACCATTGCAAAAATTACCTATGCCAGTGCTTTTGACCTTGAGTTTTTCCTCCTATTGAGAGAAAGAAGATCTACCTCTCTAGCCCATATGCAAGATGTAATTTTGGAAGTAGAATCTAACATATTGGTAGCTGACAAACTTAGGGGAAAATCYGATAGAGATAGAAGGAAAGGTAGGGTTGAAGCTTCAACYGCYGAATCCCCTGTTGTCCACCCTCAAGTTGATGAACTTAGAAATTGGTAAAATCATTTTTTGTTAAAAAGGAGAAGTTGAAAATTGAAGGAAATAAGAGCTATAAGAACACACATAATGTTGATTATAGAGGCAATTTCAGAAKACCAAATAATGCCCCTCAGGTCCTCCTAAGAGAGCAGAGGAATAGGGATAGAGATGATCAAAAAGTCCAAGCCCCTCTCCAAAATAACCTCGTTGTTGATGAAGAAGGAGAGGATGAAGAAACTGATCCTAGAATCCATTATCTTGGTGACACCTCTTCATCTCCTCATTTGACCCAATATGCATATGAAGCGTCTCTCATGGATAGCCAACTAAATGAATTGAGTAAAGGGGAAAAAACCAATGACAATCCAAATAAATACAACCGAAGTTCAAAAAAGAAAGAAGGAAAGAATGACACTTCTGATCATCCCACTAAAGCAGAAAATTATGCTAAGGCCCTGGCAGCTAGAAGCAAAGAAAAGGATGTACAAAACCCCTAGGCATTGGCTAAGATCCCTACCCCAAAATTTAAGGAGATCCTGAAGTCTCCATCATTCTTTAGCTTTGAGAATGAGATTCAAAAAATTAAAATCCATGTACCTTTTTTGGAGCTAATTAAGAATGAGGAATTCAAAAGGTATATTTCCAAAATGTTGCAGCCTGAACCTTCATCCAATTCCATAGATTCAATCAACCTTCAAGATGAAAAACCAACAGTCATACTGGGACCTTTGGTAGAAGATAGGGATGACTCTTCCCCTCCTTTATACACATCATGATAAAGTGTTTCACAACTACTTGATGGACTCAGGGGCATCTCATAACCTCATGCCTAAAACTATCATGGATGAGCTTGGGTTGGAAATTACAAAGACCTACCATGACATGTACTCATTTGATTCCAGGAAGGTGAAATGTCTTGGGGTTATTAAATACCTAGTTGTTACCCTGTTCCAATTTCCAATGAAAAGTGTGGTCATGGATATAGTGGTGGTTGATGTTCCCCCTAAGTTTGGGATTCTCTTGTCAAGATATTGGATCAAAATACTAGAGGGAACTTTGCAGATGGACCTTTCATATTATACCATTCCTATGTTTGGGGGAGAACATAGAAGGCTTTATAGGGAGGCACAACTAGCTTACATCATCAGTGATGAAGAAAATCCTACCAACCACCCTATTTTTGCAGTTGATATTAATTTAGGATCCATTGTATTACAACTCACTGGTGCTCCTCAACCACCTATTGAAATTATAAAAAAACCTCTTACCTCTTGTGAAGATCCTCCTCCTAATACCTCTGTTTGGAAGATGTTTTTTGATGGATCCTCTTCTAGGGAGGGTGTTGGTGTTGGGGTAGTCTTTATTTCCCCTACCCAAGAGACCATATCTTTGTCTTACAAGCTTTAATTTGAAACTAAAAACAATGTGGCAGAATATGAGGCTCTTGTTTTGGGTTTGAGGGCTGCTAAAGACATGAAGATTGAAGAGCTAACAGTGTTTGGAGATGCTAAATTAATTATTCATCAAGTCAAAAAACTATATCAAGCCAAACACCCCAGGTTAAGGACTTACAAAAATGAAGTTTGGGATCTTGTTGATAGTTTCTTATTATCTTTTAATATCTCATTTGTTCCAAGAGATGAGAACACTATGGCAGATTCCTTAGTTGTCTCAGCAAGTAATTTTAGAGTTCCTTTTCCCCCTAAACTCAAATATGATGTGGAAGTGAAGTATAGACCCTCTATACCTAACAATGTCTAACATTGGAAGTTTTTTTAGGATGATATTGAGATAAAAATATTCCTTGAGACTGTGGATGAGTTTTCTGCCTTACATATTGATCAAGATCATGATACTAAAAAATCCCTCATGTCGATATTTTTCTGAATAAAATTGTTGACCATCATATTGTTCAGTCGCCCAGTAACCATATTCCAAAAGGACTAGTCCCCTTCAAGAGATTGTTGGACAGAAATGATGTTGTTGTAAAGGTTAAAGGTTCAACTGAAAATGCTGATGTGGTTGAATGCAATTTAGGTATAGAGGAGGATCCAAAGTATGTTAAATTGTCTAGCAATTTGTCAACGGAACAAAGGGCCGAATATGTTAATATTTTAAAGGAGTTTGTTGATGTGTTTGTCTGGAAATATGAAGATTTGCAAACATATGACACAAACATCATTGAACATAAGATCCCTTTGAAAGAGGATACCAAGCCTTTTAGGAAGAAACTCAGACAGATAAATCCTATGTTGTTGCCTATTATGGAAAAAGAAGTGAAGAAGTTGTTGGATGCCAAGATCATCATTGCTTTGAGATACTATGAGTGAGTGGCTAACTTGGTCCCTATGAGGAAGAAAAATGGGGAAATTAGACTATGTGTTGATTTCAGGAATTTGAATAGAAGCTCTAAGAAGGATAGTTACCCCTTGCCAAAGATAAAGAAAATTTTGCAGAGAGTCGTTGGTTCATCTAAGATGTCTATGATTGATAGATTTTTCGGTTACAATCAGATCTCTATCTTTCCTGAAGATAGAGAGAAGACAACCTTCACTAATCCTTGGGGTACATTCATGTATGCTAAAATTCCCTTTGGATTGATGAATGCAGGAGCGACCTTTCAGTGAGCAATGGACATTACCTTCATTAGGGAGAAGGACAAGTTTGTAGTCATCTATCTAGATGACATTACAGTGTTCTCAAAATATGATAAAGATCATTATCATAATTTGAAAAGGGTCTTCCTGAAGTGCATAAAGTTTGGTCTCTCTCTCAATTCTAAGAAGTCTTTGTTTGCTATGAAGGAAGGTAAGTTATTGGGACACATTGTATCAACAGAAGGGGTAAGAATTGATCCAAGCAGAGTAGAGGCCATTCAGACCATATCTTTTCCTAGATCCAAGAAAGAAGTTCAGTCTTTCTCGAGGAAAATCAATTTTCTAAGAAGGCTCATATCTAACTTTGTTGAATTAGTGAAGTAAATTACAACCATGCTTATGAAAGGAAATGAGGTGAAATGGATTACTGAGGCTTGAGAATATTTTGATCGGATCAAAAATGCCTTGACTGAGGCACTTGTGCTCATCAACCTTGATTATTCTAAGGAGTTTCTGATATTTTCCTTTTCCTCATTTGACACATTGGCTATTGTTTTGCTCTAGAAAAATATAGAGGGGTTAGAACAACCTATTTCCTTTTTCAGTAGAGCATTGAGGGATGCATAAATGAGATATGATATCATGGAAAAGAAGGCTTATGCATTGGTCAAAGCCCTCAAGGCTTTCAGAGTACATGTTCTTCATTCCAATATTGTTGCATATGTTCCTTCAGCCTCAGTGAAAGAAATACTTATCCATCCTGATATAGATGGGAAGAGGAGCAAATGGACTACTAAAATTATGGAATTTGACCTTGAAATGAAGCCTACTAAACTAGTGAAAGGCCAAGGTTTAGCTAGGTTACTGGCTGAATCAAATTGCAAATATTTAGAGGTTAATTTCATGAATATAAACTCAGAAAATAAGCAAGTTGAGTCTGTTATTAAAATCTCTCCTGCCAACCCAAATTTGGCATAATGCAATTAGTATAAAGACATCATATATTTTATGTAGAAATTGCAGCCTCCTGATGGTTTGGAAAAGAACAAGGTGAGAGCTTTGAAACTTAAAGAAATCAGATATTGTCTCATTGATCATGTCTTATATTGGAAATATCCTCTAGAAGTTTTTTTGAGATGTCTAGATCCACAGGAGACCCAAAAGGCCATGACTGATTTTTATGATAGCTTATGTGGAGGCCATCACTTCTGAAGAACCACAACCTATAAGATCCTCATAGCTGGGTATTTCTGGCCTAGCCTTTTTACTGATTTTTGTGCAAAGATTAGAGCTTGTGTGAAATGAGAAAAGTTTTCTGGAAAGCAACAAATCAAATATTTGCCTTTGAAGCCTGTGATAGTTTCTAGACCATTTCAGCAGTGGGGTCTTGACTTCATTGGGAAAATCTAGCCAAATTCAAGTGGTCAGCATAGGTGTATTTTGACTGCCAATGATTATTTCATCAAGTGGATAGAAGCCATTCCTACAAGAAATGCCTCCCACAAGGGAATCATTAGTTTTCTTGAGGATATCATGTCAAGATTTGGTTGTTCAAGCAAGACTGTTACTAACAATGTTGCCTCCTTCAAAGTTGAACCATTGATCAAGTTATTTGAATAGTATGGGATTACATTAGTCCATTCTACTCCTTACTACCCAGAAAGAAATGGTTTAGCAGAGTCCTCTAACAAGGGCCTCATAAAGATCATCAAGAAATTGTTAGAAAGACGATACGAAAGCATGGGACTCAAAGATGAAATCTGCCTTATGGGCTGATAGAGTTACAACAAAGAGGTCACTTGGTGTTTCCCCTTTTCATCTTGTAATTTTTAAACCTGTGAAGTAAAGAAATGCATATAGATTCTTAAGCAAAACATAATTTAATCAATGGCTCATACACATAGTACACAAAGATTTATACTGAAAACCCTCAACCGGGGAAAACCTTTCTTATATTCATTATATCGAATTTTACCATTCACCATACAATATATACAATTTTTTTAGGTATTTCGTAGATACCAAAACCCTAATCCCTTAACCCAGGATTAATTTAGAAAACCGCTAAAAATAGCAAAATCTGCTAAAAATAACAAAAATCGCCCCCAAATTTTTTTTTGGGGCGCTGCGCGTAAGAAGGGGGGGCCATACCTGCCCCCCCCTAGAAAGAACCCAACGCACATGACACAAAGATAACTACTATAGGAATCGTCAGATGCAGTGGTCAAATTTGACGCACCCACACACACACATGCAAAGAATATAACACATACCCAACATTCTCCCACTTGTTGTTTTCTTTACATCCAGGCGTCCAAAGGATTATATAGTCAACAATCCAAGGCAGCAATTCCCATTGTTACTCTACACCAGGAGAACTTTTCTGTGCTCACAAACTTTGTCAATGAATCTGCAACATTCTTCAAAGTGTCAACCTTTTGCAACAACACTTTCTTTTCCTCAACCATGTCTCTCACCAAGTGATACTGAACATCAATATGCTTCGTCTTCGAATGATACATTGGGTTCTTTTCCAGGAAGATTGCACTCTGACTGTCACAATCTAATCTCACTGCTTGTTGTACCAACCCAATACCTGAACACAATCTCTGTAACCATATTGCTTCCTTGCTTGCATGAGTGGATGCCATGTATTTAGCTTCTGTAGTTGAGAGTGCCACTACAACCTGTCTTTTTCTCATCCAACTGATTTCTCCTCCAAATAGGTTAAACACATACCCACTTGTAGATATTCTGTGATCCAGATCTCCAGCATAGTCTGCATAAAAAAAGCCATGCATGTTCACTACTTTGTCCAATCCTGGTCTTCCTTGGTAGCACAATCCATTATTGGTAGTTCCACGCAAATACATGAAGACCCTCTTTACTATTATCCAATGCTCCTTCCCTGGTTTTGACATATACCTGCTCAAAGATCCCACTGCATGTGAAATGTCCAGTCTAGTACATACCATTGCATACATCAAACTGCCAACTGCACTGGCATATGGAACATGGGACATGTCCTCTTCTTCTTCCTATGTCTTGGGACACTGATTTGCAGATAACTTTACACCTATAAGAATATGAGCCTTGACCGGTTTACTTCCATGCATATTAAACCTCTGCAATATCGTCTCAACATATTTTCTCTGATTCAACCAGAGTTTCCTTTTTGCACGATCTCTTTTAATTTCCATTCCCATAATGAAGTTAGCAGCACCAAGATCCTTCATGTCAAATTTGGAGGATAGTTGTGATTTCACCTCCTTGATAACATCCATGTTATTTCCTACCAACAACATGNAATTTCCATTCCCATAATGAAGTTAGCAGCACCAAGATCCTTCATGTCAAATTTGGAGGATAGTTGTGATTTCACCTCCTTGATAACATCCATGTTATTTCTTACCAACAACATGTCATCAACATACAACACTACATAAATGAAGTGATTACCAACCTGCTTGGAATATACACAGTGATCAGCCCTGTTTCTCACAAATCCCAATCCAAGGATGTATGTGTCAAAATTTTGGTACCACATCCTAGGTGATTGCTTCAAACCATATAGTGACTTCTTTAGCTTACAAACCAACTCTTTATTTCCCTTCACTACAAATCCTTCTGGATGCTTCATGTAGATTTCTTCTTCTAGATCCCCATGTAGGAATGTTGTCTTCACATCCATCTGTTCCACTTTAAGATCAAAAGCAACAACAATGGATAAAACAAATCTAATAGAAGTTAACTCAGCAACAGGAGAAAAAATCTCACCAAAGTCAATTCCCTCTACCTGGGAATAACCTTTTGCTACTAACCGAGATTTGTATTTCTCCACTTTTCCTTCTGCATTAAACTTCTTCTTAAACAACCATTTTCTACCAACATATTTTCTTCCAGCTAGCAACTCAACTATATCCCATGCCTCATTCTTATCCAAGGCATCCATTTCTTCAACCATGGCCTTCTTCCATATTTTACTATCCTCTGAATTCACTGCTTCCCTGACAGTTATGGGATCATCATCAGTAATAGATAAAGAAAAATTGGAATGGAAATAAGGTGGAATATACCTTTATGGTTGCCTTCTTTCTCTCACCAATCTCCTCAATACTGGGGTATGAGGTTATTCTTCTTCTTCTACTTCATCTTCTTCAGATGATTCAGATTTTGCATCATCCAACTCAAGCTCTATTTTCTCGGGTTCTTCTGGCCTTGGTAGGAATTCCTGTTTGGAAACAGCTTTTACCTCTCTGAAAACAACATCTCAACTGTAAATAGTCTTCTTGGTATCTAGGTTCCAAATCTTATAACCTTTCACACCATCTTTATAACCAATAAAGATACACTTTTCAGTCTTTTATCCAGTTTACTCCTATTTTCGTTTGGAACATGTACATAAGCATCACAACCAAACACTCTAAGATGTTGAAGAGAGGGTTTCTTTTCATTCCATACCTTGTGTGGAGTTTTATCATCCAACACTGATGAAGGTCATCGATTGACCAGATAACATGTTGTACCCACTGCCTCTGCCCATAATTCCTTTCCTAACTCGACACCGCTGAGCATGCTCCTTGCTTTTTCCATCAGTGTCATGTTCATCCTTTCTGCAACTCCATTCTGCTAAGGAGTGTATGGAGTAGTCTTCTGCCTTGCTATACCACACTTCTTACAGAATTCTTCGAATTCATTTCCACAGAATTCTCCACCATTATTTGTTCTCAATACCTTTTTTTTTATATTTTCTACCAGGGCCTTAAACTCTTTAAATTTATNCCATAATTCCTTTCCTAACTCGGCACCGCTGAGCATGCTCCTTGCTTTTTCCATCAGTGTCATGTTCATCCTTTCTGCAACTCCATTCTGCTAAGGAGTGTATGGAGTAGTCTTCTGCCTTGCTATACCACACTTCTTACAGAATTCTTCGAATTCATTTCCACATAATTCTCCACCATTATTTGTTCTCAATACCTTTTTTTTTATATTTTCTACCAGGGCCTTAAACTCTTTAAATTTATCAAATACCTCAGATTTCTTTCTAAGAAAATAAATCCATGTGTTCCCTGAGAAATCATCTATGAATGAAACATAATACATATATTTACCTAGGTATGGAACAGGAATAGGTCCAAACACATCACTGTGTATCAACTCTAAGATCCCCTTTGCTCTTGTAGCACCAGATGGGAATCTTACTTGGTTCTGTTTACCATATATGTAATGTTCACATAAATCAAAATACAGAGTGCAATTAGACATACCTTCAACCATACCTTTACCATGTAGTGTTCAAAGGCCCTTTTCTCCAATATACCCCAAGTCTTTGATGCCACAACATGGTCTTCTTTTCACAGACGGTATTGGTTTTGTCTTCTTTATTTGTCTGCTCAAGGACAACAGAACTGTTACACCCATTAGTATAAGTGGTTCCCAACAACTTGTACATAGTTCCACACCGAACTCCCCTCATTAACACCATTTCTCCTCGTACTATCTTGCAAGTTCCCTTTCCCAATACATTATCCACTCCTGCATCATCCAACTTCCTTACATATATTAGGCTCTTGGCTAGTTTTGGAATGTGCATAACCCTAGGGAGAGTTCTAATCCTTCCATATTTTAGCTGCAACAACTTAACCATTCCACGTCCCATGATTTTTGCTATCGAGACATCTCCTAGGAATACATCACCACCATCATATTTTTCATATTCAAAGAACCACTCCCTGTGAGGAGTCATATGATATGACACACCTGAGTCGATCAACCATAAATCATGGTCTGCATGTGTACCTGTAGATGTCAGGTAAACATCACCTCCTTCTTCAGTGGAGGTTTTCGCCTCTGTGGAAGAGGTACTATCAGATCCCTTTGGTTTATCAACCTTCTTAGATTTGCAATCTTTCTTATAATGCCCTATTTTACCACACTTCCAACATTTCCTCTAAGATTTTCCTGGAGACTTATATCTACCTGTAGATTTAGATCTTCCCCCTGAAGACTTACCAGGATTCCTGTCTTGGGTACGACCTCTTACAAATAAAGCATATGTGCTATGATCATCCATTCTTTTCTGCCTCATCTCTTCAGATAACAAGGATGAAACTACATCCTCATACTTCAATGTAGATTGAGTGGTACTACCAATTGCTACAACCAGATTATCCCAAGAATCTGGCAAAGAACATAACAGAGTAATACACTTATCTTCTTCTGCAATCGTAATATTAACAGATACAAGTTGACTTACCAGAGTATTAAAGGCATTTAGATGTTCTGTCACAGAATATCCATCTTCCATTCTAAGATGATACAACTTCTTTCAAAGAAACAACTTGTTTACCAGGGACTTTGATTGATACAAATTCCCTAACTTATTCCATAGTTCTTTGGCTGTAGATTCTCCGGAGACATTCAACAACACCGAATATGCCAAGCAGAGTCGAATAATACTCCTTGCTCTTCTGTCTGACTTCTCCCAATCTTCCTTTGACATACCAATAGGTGGTGTACTAGTAGTTTGTGTACTAGTAGGTTGTGTACCAGTCGACTGTGTGCTAGTAGGATGCGTACCAGTAGGTTGTGTACCAGGATCCACAACGATCCATTGTTCTTTGTCTACAAGAAGGTCCTCCATCTTGAGCTTCCATAGCTCAAAGTTTTTACCGTTGAACTTCTTTATCTCAATTCTAGAAGATCTCGTCATTCCTCTTTATACACTCGA
>JASDQU010738060.1:34053-52259 GCA_032191745.1 Picea mariana | reverse complement strand
ATGGGATTTTGTGGAATAATGATACTACCAGCCAGACACTCTACTACTTGCCAGACCTTCGCTCCACAAAATTTACTCCTAAATAAATATTCTACTCAGACGTTAATTCATTAGTCACTTAATTAACATGGATCCTCGGTCGAATTGATAAAGAGGGTAGATTATATTTGTTTAGACTTGATTATAGAGACGAGATGCAAATTCTACCCATAAACTTTAAATGGAGTTAGGTTTCATTTAATTACGTTGACGCATGTAAATTGCGTAGAGTTAAGCACAATTTTAATTATCTTATTAGTAGGTTGCACAAATTACATTATAATTTTGTTCTTGCACCAGATTGTGCATTGTCATCTACCAAGTCTCGTCAAATTGGAACAATGTTGCAGAATGAGTAACAAGTTTCGACAACTATGCAAGTTGCGCAATATTACTTTAAAAACATCAACAATATTCCTCCTTTTATTATTCTAATCACTTAGTTAATTGATTTTTATTTCAATTATTTTACTTGCTAAGATGGTAATATCAATTATAGAGACAAAACTAGAAATAAAGCTCTTATAAATTTATTAGTTAAGAAGTCCATTATTACATTTTTCCTTCTACTTATTAATAACAATTGTAAGTAGTGATTGAATCTCAATCAATCCTTACGTAATCAATATTTGATAATAACGTTTTCCAATTTTGAATTGAAACTTCATTTAAAACCAATTATTTTAAATCTAGAATAAAAAAAATTATGGATTCTAGACGGATCAAGAATTTTTTTTTTTTTTGAAATCTGTCATTCGGTAATACCTAATTCTTAGTCTGCTTCTAACTCATAATTATATTATATTTACTTAACTTCACAATTGAGATAGAATGCTTGTTACAACCCTATCATTCATTCTAGATTTATAAGGCAAGGACACCTTCTTGGCACATCAAATAGGTTCAAGAATTAAGTCGACAACAACACTTAATATCATTGGGACAACAAGAGGAATTGCCTATGGCCTTCTTCACCACAGGATCACACTAGCTTCAATTGAAATTGGCCTATGCTTTTCAAGATAGAGAGCACCGGAGGATCCCACATAAGCTTGTAGGATTCAAGGAGCACATGCTTTCTGCCTTATTGGCAAGGACTTGTTGCTCCACAACCCCACTTGTTTAGGAGGGAATTAGAGTGAAACCACAGGGCATAGTTTCAAAGTGATATTTTTATCTAAAATGAATTTAGATAAATTTATATTTAATTCTTATCCATCATTAAACCCCAAACAAGTGAAAAGTGCAATTGTTATTTCTCTTCTTCTCCATACAACTGGAAAATGCAGCTACTATTTCTCTTCTTCTCCATACAATGGAAAATGTTGTTGCTATTTCTCTTCTCGTCCATAGGCAATTCAACAGATCATTTGCAATGATTTCCCCCCTCGGTGAAGCAACATCTTGGTTTTGTGTAGATAGGAAGCGAAGTATTTTACTGTTGAAGTATTTTATTTTTCTGTAGTAAATCTCTTTGATGCAGCGATTTACTATAGAAGTAATTTATTTTTCTGGGCAATCTCTGCATCATCGCTTTCCTTTTTTCTTCACCATCTCTATTGCATCAACAAAAAATTGTTGTGATGTTGATAACGGGATATTGGAGCAAATAAATGCTCTGGAAACCCTTTGCACCTTCTGATGGACCAAAAATAACATAACCCAATTGTTGATTATATTTATATTGGAAGTGTGAGAGTCGGTAACGAGCTTGTAGGCCCAAAACTGCAAAGGTTTTCAGTTGTGGTTGTAGGGTGTACATTCTTCTTAATCAGTGTCATTCTTGGTATTGGAGTTTTGGTACTTAAGAAACGACTGAGTCAAGCATTTACAAGTAGCAATGAGGTTATAAAGGTGGTTTCTGCAATGACACCATTGCTCGCATTATCAGTTCTCTTGAACAAGATCAACTGGTTCTTTCATGTAATTAAAATTATATATTTATATCTCAAACAAAGTTCAAAACCCAAGCATGTTGAGCAAACTATAAATATCCAACCATCTTGTTGAATCTCTAGCAATGATTATGGGAATCTATGATAGCTCAATATCATATGCTTCATGTATAAAGTGTAAACATCATCATATTGGTTCACTCCATTAGGATCAACATTAGCTCCAAAGACCAACCTTCCTATACCATATACTCCTAGTTGTGTTCAACACTTTAATTCAAAAGTGTACCAATATCTATGTCACTTGCATATTAGGTGGAAGTGGAAAACATGTGGCACATGTACTACTCATTTGATCCCTTTTATCATCCTCTATTGCATAAGATAAAGTTGTCTGAATTTTCTAAAGGATTAAGCTTCCTGTTTGAAAAACTTGCTTTCAATGATATACGATATATACAAAGAAAATTTTAGGGGAAAATTTTAGCCCATGAGAGAAATTAGAGAGTTCCAAATTTTGGTTGGGAATTGTTTTTGAATTGTAGTGCTTTATTAGCATTCAACCTCAATTTATTTAATTTCTTTTACGTATGATTTTCATTTGCCCCAATTTTTTAGGAGTGGAGATTTTTTGGGATGATTTTTCCCTCTCCATTTGGTGTGAATCGACTTCCAATACCCATTCACCCCAATTTCATGGAATGGGTTTTTCTTTTGAGTTATATCGCCCCAATTCTATGGAATAATGGTTGCAGGGGAACTGTGAACTATTTTTTTCTATTTATTCATCTACCTGGATATTCATTTCAAATGCAAGACTCGAGAGCCCTTCCATAATGAAGTGTATGTGCTTTTTCACGAAGCTAGTAGTCACATAGTTCAAATTTCAAAGTCAATAATATACACACCTGCGGCCGCCTTGGTACATCCAAAACCTTGTACATTGTGAATTGTATCTCCATCTTTCTTGCTAACATTTATATATGTAAACACAATCATGAGTTGAAGAAGAGATTTGTACCATGCAACCTAAAAAATGTTTTGAGACAGTTCAATGTTCCTTCTATTGACCCTTGATGGATTTCTGGAGTGAGGATTGAATCATAAAAAAAATCACAATGAAGTAATTGGCTACCACCTGGCAACAAAATGTTGATTTTTCAATAAGCTAGGTTAAGCATGAATTTCATTCCATTTTTATCATTTAACCATAACAATAAATTTTGCAACAACCAACATCACAATAAGAAGCACCATGCACAAGAACACAAGAAGTATCCTAGGAAACCCTTCTCAACAAGGGAAGAAAACCCACCCAAATCCTTTTCTATATTCTTCAAGAGAAATACCTTCACCACCAAGATAAACCCTAGCACACAAGAGGGTGCTCAAACCCTAGAACTCTAGCACCCAAGAGAGGTGCACACTTTTCCCAAAGAAGTGTACTTGCTGAAATTTCCAAACTCACATGAAAGAAATGATTCCACAATGGGGAATTTACCTTTACTTATACTAACCTAAACATGTCAACATAAGTGTATATTGGCACAAGAGGGCCAACCTCAATTAGCTAATAACATAATTAATATTAACCAGATTAATTATCTCTTACATTAATTACCAGTCACATTAAGGTAGGGCCGACCTGTACCCTTTACATTACAATTAGGGTTACAGACATGTCTGACTCTTGAACAATATAGAAAGGGATCTGATACACCCACTAGTGCTCATCCACTAGGGGCTCATCCATAGGGATGTCATATCTATGGCTCACTGCATTACACAGAAGAACCAGATCTTTACACGTTCACCTGTCCTCGTCCACATGCACGTCCACTCTACAGATTTTCTTTCCCACTGCATCACACAGGAGAATCATATGGGTTTTTCTTATCAACTCTGCTTCTTAGAGGAGGCTAATACATCATCTTCATTTATTTTCACATGATGATGCACCCAACACTTTGGGATTTCACACGTTCACCTTGTGCTCAGTCACAGACACGTCTAACTCAACAGATCTCCTTTCCCACTGGATAAACATCTGGAGTTATTCTCAACTCTTTGAATGGAGGAGGTCATCTCTACGTTCCATCTTTGTCTCAGGAAGGAACCATGTACCCTTCTTAGGGTCTTTCTCTCAGGTTTGTAAGCTAAGAGAAATAATCACATAGCTGCAATCCACATCTCACATGTTTGTAAGTTGGAGAATATCTCACATAGTTGCAATCATCAACACTCACTCTCAGCTAGGGAGGCATTCTTCATCATGCCAAGTCTCACATGGATGTATTTTAAATTTTGTCTTGGTTGGATTCATCAATACTCCCTCTCAATGAGGAAGGCATTCTTCACCAAATTTGTTTGGTGTAGATGTCTACAATCTGCTCAGGTGTAGGAAGGTACTGCATGTGTACAATTTTCCTCTGCATCATATCTATGATATAAGGATATTTCATCTCATCGTGTTTTGATTCATCAGGAAACATGGGGTTCTTAAGGATATTTACACACAACTCTTGGTTATCATCATAGGATCCATATCATGGTCAAGTAAATCTATCAGAAGCTTGTGAAGCCACATTGCTTCGCACGCTTGATGTTATATACTCTGCCTCTATGGTTCTCAAGGCCATAGAGTTTTGTTTCCTGCTGCATCAGGAAACCATGGCAAAAATCACGGTAGAAAAACAACCGGATGTGCTCTTTTGGTCCACTGTACTTTCTGCTCAATCTGAATCGACATATCCTGCAACTTCAAGTTCACACTGGAGGCATATCTCAGGCCATATCCAACTGTGCCTCGAATATATCTCAATACATGTTTTGTTGTTGTCTAGTGAGTTTTTCTTGGTTGACTCATGAAATGACTAAGCAGATTTGCTGCATGGCATGAATCAAGTCTGGTGTTAACCATATACATCAGTGATCCAATCAACTGTGGATCAGTCTTGTCTGAATCATCATAAATATTCTTCTTTAAATCCATCACGGTGGATTTGCATTATGTCATACTGAACTTCTTTAATATTCCCACTGTATATTTTCCTTGACTCAGGAAAATCTCATCGGTCCTCTGTCATACTTCTTGTCCCAAGAAGTAGTGCATCATACTCAGATCCTTCATAAAAAATTAGAAGTCAAGGCTTTCTTGTTTTCAACATCAAGGCTTTTTGAATAAGTCATCAAAATCAGGCTCTTCACCAACACTGTAATAATATAGGTTTGGATCAACAATACTCTTTTTGAAACCCAAACTCATCAAGAATTCATCCATCTGATATAGTTTCCAACTCATGGATGGTAGTACTAATGGAAGTGTATAGGGCTTATTGTATCAAGTGTCTCATCATAGACAACTCCCTCTGTTTGTGAGAATATTTGACTATAGATCTTGCTTTGTATTTCTCGACACTTCCATCAGCTGCATGTTTGATCTTATAGATCTAATTGGAAGTTACCACAAACTTCCCTTTTGGTCTCTGAACAATATCTTGAACATCATTCTCTTAAGATATAATRGTATTATTTTGTTATGGAATCTTTCCATACTTGTTCTCGTGTTGCTTCTTCAAGACAAGGAGGCTTAAAATCAATGAAGTGGCTTGTGACTGAAGGATAGCTCGAAAATCTCTTTTTCTTTCTTGAGATGTTCCTTGAGGGTATTGTATGTTCCTTTGCCTCTTGCAGAGTGAGCCTAGGCATGCCTTTTATGCCCTACTGCAATATCTCTGGACAATCAACTCGAGCAACTGGATCAGCTAGAATAATGTTTGTCTCCCTCTGAAATGTTGAAGGGGGAGAAGGTATTGTCTCACTATTGATCACCATCTGAGATTCTTTGGATATTTGAAAGGATATATATTCTTCAAGGAAAACATCTCTGCTTGTCTCAATGATGGTTCTATTCTTCCTCTTTCTCAAATAGTTTTGACTCCCTCTGAAGGATGATCATCTTCCTTTGTTCTTAACCTGTCTGGAACAAGAAAACAAGAGGAACCAAAACAAGAATATCTCCTAAAGGAGAATAATGGGTACATCTCTAGAATCAAAACAATTTAAGGATTGTTGTCACAACTACAACACCTACTTGTAATGTAGCAAAATTTAGAAATATAGATTAGAGGAATGACAATTACAACAATCAACCTAGAGTATTCACTTCCAGTGTGTTGTTCCTCTGAATGCATTGAGATCCCTCTGGATCCAAGACTTCAGCAAAAGGTTCCTTCGTCTTGCAATTACCCTCATGACAATGATACAAATAATAAATATACAAGTGCATACCCGAGGGTGCTGATATTATTTCTCTAATGGCACATGGTTGATCTCTGTCCTTTGACATATTCATGAAGGAGGTGGTCATAGTGAAACCTTTCTGTATCACCCATAATAAGTCTTCCTTAGAAGTATTTTCTTCCAGGAACTTGAAGTTGCTTGATTCATCAAGCTTATCTTCCAACATAGTTTTGTTCATCATAATTTTAGATTCTTCACAACCCTTTGTCAAACGGGCTAGATAACCTAACAACTAGGCTAGGCTAGAACTTTTAGGTTTTGTTGGACTTATGAATGCAAACAATAAACCTTTGAAATATAGGAGAACACTAGTGAGTTGAAGAGCTCCTTCAATGAGTTGCAAAAACCCTAATTCTGAAATTTTTGCAGAAATTTGTGAAACCCTAGGGCCAAAATTTCAAAATGCTCAGAATTTCACACTAACTTCTTTAGAGGTGCAATGGAGGAGGTCGTACTCTCCCATGCCAAGATTATCCCCAAAGTTCAAGTATTAAGGGCTGAAACACCTCATAAAGGAGGGTCATACATATTTTCTTGAAACCCTAGGAGGGTCGTACGGTTCTGCAGAAAAGAGAGGAGACTGGTAGATGCTTGTCCAATGGGTTCTTCAAGACCTATGCTTTGATACCATGTTGATATTTAAATAAGCTAGGTTAATCTTGAAGTTCATTCCATTTTTAGCATTTAACCATAACCATAAATGTTGCAGAAACCAAGATCACAAGAAGAGGCACCATGCACAAGAACACAAGAAGTATCATGGGAAACCCTTCTCAACAAGGGAAGAAAACCTAGCCAAATCCTTTGCTATATTATTCAAGAGAAAGACCTTCACCACCAAGATAAACCCTCTCACACAAGAGGGTGCTCAAAACCTAGAACTCTAGTGCCCAAGAGAGGTGCACACTTTTCCCAAAGAAGTGTACTTGCTGAAATTTCCAAACGCACATGAAAGATATGATTCCACAATGGGGTATTTACCTTTACTTATACTAACCTAAACCTGTCAAAAAAAGTGTCTATTGGAACAACAGGGCCGACCTCACTTAAGCTAATACTATAATTAATATTAACCAGATTAATTATCTCTTACATTAATTACCAGTCACATTAAGGTAGGGCCGACCTGTACCCTTTACATTACAATTAGGGTTGTAGGTAGGTCTGACTCTTGAACAATATATCAAGGGATTTGATACACCCAATAGTGCTCATCCACTAGGGTCTCATCCATAGGGATGCCATATATCCGGCTCACTGCATTACACAAAAGAACCAGATCTTCACACATTCACCTATGCTCATCCACAGGCACGTCCACTCTACAGATCTTCTTTTCCACTGCCTCACACAGGAGAATCATCTGGAGTTTTCTCGTCAACTCTGTTGCTCAGAGGAGGATAATACATCATATTCATTTTTGTTCACATGACGATGCACCCAATGCTTTAGGATTTCACACGTTCACCTTGTGCTCAGCCACAGACACGTCTAACTCAACAGATCACCTTTCCCACTGGATAATCATCTAGAGTTCTTCTCAAATCTATGAATGGAGGATGTCATGTCTACGTTCCATCTCTATCTCAAGAAGGAACCATGTACCCTTCTTAGGGGCTTTCTCTCAGTTTTGTAAGCTAAGAGAAAGACTCACATAGCTGCAACGATCCACATCTCACAGTTTTGTAAGCTAGAGAATGTATCACATAGCTGCAATCATCAACACAAAATTCCCTTAATCCACCCCTCTAGTTGGTCTGTATCTAGAAAATGGCCAAGTGATTCCCTTAATCCACCCCTCTAGTTAGTCTACATCTAGAAAATGGCCAAGCGAATTTGTTACAAGATAAATTGATAAACATGTATAGTGGGGAAACTTGTCAAATTGATATCTAGAGTGGGATGACTTTCAAGAGAATTATTCACATAAATGGTGGTCATCACATTAGAAATTTGTTTCCTATCATGGAAAAAATTTCAAACCTAATCATTGTCATCATATCCCAAATGAAATCCAATATATCCTATCATGAGCTTTATCAAAGTCGTTTTCATGAAGAGTGCATTGTGTGCCTAGTCTATACTTTCCCATGTGATTATTAGATTGTATGTAATGAATCTTCTTTTCAAGAATCTTGTCTTATTTGTTGGATGATTATGGCTACAACAAGTTTTATTTTGTTTGTTGAGAATGGAAAGTCTTTCTTCTCATGGATGTGCTATGATTTTTCTATCTTTATCTACTTTTTAAGTCATGTGCATATACATTATTTCATTTTAATCTGTTTCATTTTCATTACTCTAAACATCCAACCTTGGGTGAAATTCACATTGAACAAACACATTATTACCACTCAAAATATAATTACCCAAATTCCTCTACCCTTTAATTCTGTGACATGGATATCAAATAAATTGAGATAGGTGCACTTGAAGCATATTTACTTAATAAAAAATATGGTTGAACTAACCATCGATTATTTTGTGATTTGCAGGTTAGATTGATTTGGTGAGTTTGGCTTGCAAATCTCACAAGTTACTTTCAATTGTCTCACTATAAAAGATAGAGAGATAAAAATAACTTATTGTGATTGTTTTCTTACCAGAATCCATAGTAGACCATTAGCAAATCTGTCAACTATCCAACATCAATGACATTTTATAATATGTACTATCATCTATATACTTTGAAACAAGTTATTATTGAGAAGTTTCATTATATGGACTAAGTTTTTCTAGAGCCCAAGCCAACTCTTACGCTTCAACCCAATTGAATCATTCTCTGAGTTGAATTTGGTAATTTTGGTAGGAACATAAACTATTGTGGAAAATTATTTTGAATCCTTCTTAGGTTCACTTCCAAAACATTGTATAGTCTTACATTTCTTAGATTTGATTCAAATATACATATTTCCAATTTAGTTGGAGCTGAAGTAAAATGAGCTTCGTATAAAAAATTCTATCCATTTGTAAATGCAAGGAAAGACAACTATAGATGACAAAGGAGTTATAAAAAAATTGCATAGCTGATTTTATTTTTCAGTAAGAATCTATTATCCTTAACTGTAAGAAAAATGATAAATTGATCAAGTTAAAAGGCGGCTAAGATAGAAACATTTAAACAAACTTCATTAAATTATCTATTAGAAGTGACACTTACCTAGATATATGTTAAACAACACAAATATGGACTAAAGTAGCAGAGTAAGATCAATTTAATTCAAGTATGTCAAACAAGGAAAATTAGACCCAAGTAGCGTAATATGGTAAAACAAGCATCAATCCAGTCAAACACTCTTTATATTGAGCATCTACACATTCAATTGAAAATATACATATAGAGAAGTGCATTTCTAACTATTATCCATGGAAATGATCCTATGAAAGCATATTGGAGCTTGTCATTAAGGCTTGCACATCCTTCTTGAGATAGTATTATTAATGTGCCAGTCGACATCTTCAAGTTTAATTTCTTCCAAGGATATTTTTGATGAACAGAAAGGCACCTCACTGCATGAAACTGTTAAGGATCAATCTATTCACCTGCACATAAGCCATTCCACATGAGAAATTAAAAATATTTGTAACGTTATTTCTTTTAAAATATGCCATAGATAACACTTTCATAGTGGTATCATAGTGGTATCAAAGATGTAATTGTGTTTTATGAAATGCATAAGAGTCTTAGGCTTTAGATGAATGGAAATACCCATCATGTTTGTCATCAAGACTATGGTAGGATGCTAGCATTGCATAAATACACACCAAAAATATGGATAATAAAAAGCAAGCATGAAAATCAAAAGGCACAAAGGTTGATTAATAATTAATATATTGCTTTGTTTAATATTTCATTGTCATTGGTAAGATCAATCTATTGCAGATGAAGAAAATGTATTTTGTTTCAAATCACCATGTAATTGTTTCCAATACGTCTTTTGGTTGGTGAATTGTAATACTTTGCACTTCTATAGCTACTTTTGTCTCACCTGTCACACATTCAATGTGATTCCTACGCTATACATGCATATCACAGTTCTGCCAGGATAGTTATAGACACATTCCCACTGCCCCTTATGTGCAAATTTGTCACAACTAAGATGTCCCAATTATTTAATCTCATGTATACAATTCTTAAATTGTTATAGTGGACGATAGGATATTATTGCCATGAGTAGCATTGTTATATGAGTGAAATCAACAACACTAAGCAACTTGTGCATTCATTTCTAGGCTGAAATTTTAAATTTAGACCAATATTCTCTAATCACTTTTTGCACTTTGTATGACCTTGAATATTCAATAGTCTTACACATCAAGTGCTATATATGATCTAAGCACACTTTTATTAACATTTTCTTTAGCAAGTACATGTTTTCTGCATTCCAAGATAAAAGTCTACACTTGTGTCAATGGTGGCTTTTTGGATTGGTGAAAGAGGGGTGTTATTATTTCCCCCACTAGGTTTCAAGTCTTTCCAATGGCATGCTCAAGTTCATTCTCGTGTTTGTGTCGGTACTTGTAAAAAGCAGGTGGAGCCAAGTGCAAGTCCTGGGAAATTTTCATGGAATAGATATCGCCAACTCATGGCCACTTAGCTGAAAGGTGATTTTCATAGAGTGGTGAGACATTTCTTCCCATTTAATATCTCTTGTAAAATAGTCGTTTCTTTCTCATGTTGATCAGAAGCATTCAGTCAAAAAAAAATTTACATTTCTTCACATGAACTCCTATTTTCTTAGTGTTTGTGTACCTAAAATAATGTAATAGAACCCTCAACAAATTGGGAAGCCATTGAAAGCATTGAGTTGGAAAACCATATTTCATAGCATGGAAAATCATTTTGATTAAATCATATTAGATGACTAGAGATGGCATCGTCCATTAACCACAATTGAATCTCAAACTAAAAAATGATACCAACCCACACATGATGGATTGTGTTTATAACCAATCCAAGCTGCAAAGAATTTATAGTGATTAGTCCCTTTGCTACAAAATCTATCTCTTTGATCACTTTGCATATCAAGGGAGAAGTCACGACACTCTTGTCAAATGACCATCAAATTTGTTTTTCCAAATGGAACTGGTGAATGGAAATTTTGATTCGTTATCAATATATGTTTTTCTACAACACAACGCATGGAGACGTAGTGTATCATAGATCAAGTTCTTTGCATTAATGAGGCTAATTTATCCAGGCGTGCTGTAAAAATTATCGAAAATGTTTTTGAAATTTTCAATTTGGTTAGAGATAGTGTAATTTGTTTTAAAATGTTTTTATTATTATTTATATTTTAATAATATAATAATAATATCACACAACTATGATTTTTTTTTTTTAATAATTCAATATCATCTTAAAAATTGTATGCTTAGTTACTATGTAACTTTTCTTTATTGAATGTTGGGAAATCAATAAACATGAATATTGTAAAAGTATTTTTGATGGTTGGATTCAAGGTTGGGTACATTCTTTTGTATATATTGTTGCTAGGATAAATGGGATGCTTTTATAGTTGTATTTMAAAAAAAAAATTAGTCATGTCAAACAAATTTGGGTTTGGTGTTTCAAGTTTAACTAGGAACGCGAATTTTATCCACTTTTCAAACCTAATAACTAATGACAGATTTCTTGATATACATGTATAGAAAAACCAAGAACATCTAATAATATTTTGTAAAAATTATATGCAACATTCATAACTAAAACTTGATCTAAAAACTTGAAATAGACAAAAATAAACTCTTCATGTAACAAATGAAAATTTTTATTAGATCAAAAAGGAGTTTGGAAGACTCGAATATACTAGAGTGCAACCATCATCACCACTTCCTAAAATACATCATTCAAAAACTTGAAATATCTAACCAATTTTATGTATTATGTTGTATATGGCTTTGGCCCTTGGATATGGTTATATGAATGCTCAATGTAACCATGATTGTATCCACTCTAGTAATCAAGTTTTACTTGGCATTAGATGTCCACATCTTCAAGAAGATGTGTTTGAGTAGACACAATCTATAATCACTATCTTCTTTGGTGGAGATTAAAATAAGGATTGTGCATGAGGTTGTCCAATTTATAGGGAAACATTTGACTAATATTTGCTCAGATATATAAAACCATTATGATATCTTATGTTCTATGTACCTTTTCATTGTATGGGTAAAGTTGTAGATATTTTACTCAATAGTTAAACCATTTTGTTTTAAAAAATTTATAACCCATCCGATGAACATGGTTCACACTTGCACATGCTGCATATATATGTATGAAAATGTACACATCCATGCAAGAGGTAAGGCTATCTCCATTACAATTTTGAAGATTGGAGTGAACCTTGAAACAAAGACCAAATATATATAAAAATGTACACATCCATGAAGATGTAAGGCTATCTCCATAACAATTTTGAATATTGGAGTGAATCTATAAACAAGGACCAAGAAGATCAACCATGTAAGCACAATGCTCCACCCTAGGTGCGACCAAAAAATATCCACTCACAATTTCTCTACCATGCTATTAGAACCTTATAGTGAAGTATGGTGGAATTTGCTTGTTCCCTGTAGATCTCATTGCAACATAGAGTTGGAAAAACATGTGCTAAAAAATCTTCTTGATCTAGACCCTAAAAACGTTGGAATTTATGTGTTGCTTGCAAACATGTATGTTTCCATTGGAAGGTGGGAGAATGTAAGAAAGGTAAGATAAAGGTTAAAAGGCAAGGTGTTGAAAATTAATCTAGGATGCAATTAGATTGAGATCAAATAATAGAGTTCATGCATTCATGGACACTGAGCATGCCCATAAATAGAGAAAATCCACTTTATGTTGGATACTCTTGTTGCACAGATGGGAGATGCAATGTATTAAAATAACCCCAAGGTTTTACTCCATTGAGTGGATAGGAAGGAGAAGGAAAACATCCTTTGTAACCACTATTAAAAGGTAAACATTTGAAATTTGGGTATTTTAATATCAAGAGTGGAGAACCTATCGAAATTGCTAAGAACAACAATTTTGTGGTCTCTATCACAATTTTACTAAATGCATCTCCAAGATTTTTATGCTAGAGATACAAACCACTTCCCAAGTTTTAGATATCGACGTTATTCTTATGGAATTATTGGGGAAGCTACAAAAACCAAGCAACAAGGCCATGCCATAAAAACAAATTTATGCTTATTGCTTTACTTTTCATTATGTCCAAGAATTATTCATTTTCCTAGGATGACATAGTACTTTGGAATTATAGAGGTGTTGGATTTTAACCTAAGGATAATCAATTCCCGTATAAGGTTATTCTCACTACAAGCATGATGTTATGTGATTTTGGTTTTTTAATATCGAGTGGGAAACCTATCAAGATTGCCAAGAACAACAATTTTTTTGGTGTCTGTCACAATATTACTAAATAAATCTCCAAGGTTGTCGTCCAAGAGATGCAAACCACTTTACAAATTTTAGATATCGACAATATTATCATTGAAATTGTAGGTGACACTACAAAAAACAAGTAACAAGCCTCTATGATAACAAAAAATTTATGCTTATTTCTTTACTTTGCACTATGTCCAAGAATTATTCATTTTCCAAGGATGACATAGTACTCTAGAATTATAGAGTTGTTGGATTTTAACATAAGGGCTATCATTTCCTGTATAAGGTTATTCTTGTTGCAATCATAAGGTTATGTTATTTAATATTCACAAAATTAACATAGTCCCAATGATGACATCTTATGCACATTGAATTGAAAAAATAATTTTCATTTCCCTATCGAAAAATCTTTGCATATCCTTCATATGGCTCAATTGCTATTCTTTTTCATACATGAAACACTAATGTGTGAAATTATTTTAGAGTTTCAACCAACCAGCCAATATCTTCCTCATTACAAAAGGAATGGAGAGTGGAAGAGAGGAAGCAAACCTTCCTTGAGTCCTTGAAGCAATGATAGAGGATATTTGTTGAACCAAAGGGAGCATCATGATACATTTCACACAAAGGAGTTTTGTTGGAGCAAGAGGACCTTCACCCCAACCTTTATTGCATGATAGAGGAGCTTCTCTGCCTTCAATCTTGATTTTCGCGTGTGATAAACAATTATGCAAAACAAGGGAGGGATCATGGTGTCTCCTCTTCTTCAACACTAAGCAACCCATGACTCACCTTCGTTTACTCAAAGATTCAATATCACAAAATAGGGATAGGGACAAGACCAAGGAAATAAACAAATTAGTTCAAATTTCAAACATAGTAGTCTAGGAAGGGATGAAAGCATTAATAGTAGGCATGTGCACCAACCCAAATTAATTCATTTTCATCTACATAGGAAAAATCTAGGATTCCATGTAACCTGTTATGATCCAAGTCCTTTAAAATGATAAAAAGTCAATGAATACAATCCACATCGAGGGGGGAACCTCATTTTACAATATATCCAATTCAGAAGACAATATGAGATGAGATAATATGATCCTAAGACTACGTCTCCTTAGTGTGTGTGTGTGTGTGAGAGAGAGAGAGAGAGGGAGAGGGTACAATGAAGGGTTCTATCCTACATACAAATATAACACTAAAAATGTAATAATTAAATATCTAGGGCTTAATGAGGGGTTTTACACATGACATGGGACTTTGTCTAGAGCCTAACATGCCCCTCCCCTTCAAACAAGTGTTATCCTCAACACTCAACTAACCACAGTTTTTTTTGCATGAAGAACTCATATTTTCATGTTGCCTCTTCCACTGGTGGGTTCTTCCATTTGACGAGGTACTTAGTAATTGCTCGATTTCTCAACTACTTAATCCATGTTTTAAGGATTATTTCTAGTTCTAGTAAGATTTCCCCTTCTTCATTAATCTCTAGTAAAATAGTTTGGATTGGGATCTTGTTTTCGATTACCTTCTTTAAGAAAGAAACATGGAATAATGGATGTACATGTGAAGATGGAGGCAACTCCAATTTGTAATCCAAACATCAAATCCTTTTATAGTTGTATTTCAAAAGTTTTTTTAGTCATTTCAAACATATTTGGGTTTGGTGTTTCAAGTTTAACTAGGAATGTGAATTTTATCTACTTTTCAAAACTAATAACTAATGATGGATTTCTTGATATCCATGTATATAAAAACCAAGATCATCTAATAATATTTTGTAAAAATTATATGCAACATTCATAACTAAGACTGGATCCAAAAACTTGAAATAGACAAAAATAAACTCTTCATGTAACAAATAAAACAAATTATTAGATCAAAAAGGAGATTGGAAGACTCGAATCTACTAGAGCGTAGCCATCATCACCACTTCCTAAAATGCATCATACAAAAACTTGAAATATCTAACCAATTTTACGTATTATGTTGTATACGACTTTGGCCCTTGGATCTGGTCATATGAATGCTCAATGTAACCAAGATTGTATCCACTCTAGTAATCAGGTTTTACTTGGCATTAGATGTCCACATATTCAAGCAGATGCGTTTGAGTAGACACAAACTATAATGGCTATTTTCTTTCGTGGAGATTAAAATAAGGATTGTGCATGAGTTTGTCCAATTTATACGGCAACATTTGACTAATATTTGCTCAGATATATAAAACCATTATGATATATTATGTTCTATGTACGTTTTCATTGAATGGGTAAAGTTGTAGATATTTTACTCAATAGTTAAACCATTTTGTTTTAAAAAAGTTATAACCCATCCGACGAACATAGTTCACACTTGCACACATTGCATATATATGTATGAAAATGTACACATCCATGCAAGAGGTAAGGCTATCTCCATAACAATTTTGAAGGTTGGAGTCAACCTTGAAACAAGGACCAAATATGTATAAAAATGTACACATCCATGAAGAAGTAAGGCTATCTCCATAACAATTTTGAATATTGGAGTGAATCTATAAACAAGGACCAAGAAGATCAACCATGTAAGCACAGTGCTCCACCTTAGGTGCGACCAAAAAATGTCCACTCACACAATTTCTATACCATGCTAGTAGAACCTTATAGTGAAGTATGGTGGAATTTGCTTGTTTCCTGTAGATCTCATTGCAACATAGAGTTGGAAAAACATGTGCTAAAAAATCTTCTTGATCTAGACCCTAAAAATGTTGGAATTTATGTGTTGCTTGCAAACATGTATGTTTCCATTGGAAGGTGGCATAATGTAAGAAAGGTAAGATAAATGTTAAAAGGCAAGGTGTTGAAAATTAATCTAGGATGAAATTGGATTGAGATCAAATAAAAGAGGTCATGCATTCATGGACACTGAGCATGCCCATAAATAGAGAAAATCGACTTTATGTTGGATACTCTTGTTGCACATATGGGCGATGCAATCTATTAAAATAACCCCAAGGTTTTGCTCCATTGATTGGATAGGAAGGAGAAGGAAAACATCCTTTATAACCACAATTCAAAGGTAAACATTTGAAATTTGGGTATTTTAATATCAAGAGTGGAGAACCTATCAACATTGCTAAGAACAACAATTTTGTGGTCTCTACCACAATATTACTAAATGCATCTCCAAGAATTTTATTCTAGAGATGCAAACCACTTCCCAAGCATTAGATATCAACGTTATTCTTATGGAAATTGTTGGGGAAGCTACAAAAACCAAGCAACAAGGCCATGCCATAACAACAAATTTATGCTTATTGCTTTACTTTTCATTATGTCCAAGAATTATTCCTTTTCCTAGGATGACATAGTACTTTGGAATTATAGAGGTGTTGGATTTTAACCTAAGGATAATCAATTCTCGTATCAAGAGTGGGAAACCTATCAAGATTGCCAAGAACAACAATTTTTTTGGTGTCTGTCACAATATTACTAAATAAATCTCCAAGGTTGTCATCCAAGAGATGCAAACCACTTTACAAATTTTAGATATCAACAATATTCTCATTGAAATTGTAGGTGACGCTACAAAAAACAAGTAACATCCCTCTATGATAACAAAAAAAATATGCTTATTTCTTTACTTTGCACTATGTCCATGAATTATTCATTTTCCAAGGATGACATAGTACTCTAGAATTATAGAGTTGATAGATTTTAACATAAGGGCTATCATTTCTTATATAAGGTTATTCTTGTTGCAATCATAATGTTATGTTATTTAATATTCACAAAATTAACACAGTCTCAATGATGACATCTTATGCACATTGAATTGAAAAGGGAATTTTCATTTCCCTATCGAAAATCTTCGCATATCCTTCATATGGCTCAAATTATATTATTTTTTATACATGAAACACTAATGTGTGCAATTATTTTAGAGTGCCAACCAACTAGCCAATATCTTCCTCATTACAAAAGGAATGGAGAGTGGAAGAGAGGAAGCAAACCTTCATTGAGTCCTTGAAGAAATGACAGAGGATATTTGTTGAACCAAAGGGAGCATCATGATACATTTCACACAAAGGAGTTTTTTTGGAGCAAGAGGACCTTCACCCCAACCTTTATTGCATGATAGAGGAGCTTCTCTGCCTTCAATCTTGAGTTTTTGCGTGTGATAGAAAATTATGCAAAACAAGGGAGGGATCATGATGTCTCCTCTTCTTAGACACTAAGCAACCCATGACTCACCTTTGTTTACTCAAAGATTCAATATCACAAAATAGGGATAGGGACAAGACCAAGGAAATAAACAAACTAGTTCAAATTTCAAACATAATAGTCTAGGAAGGGATGAAAGCATTAATAGCAGGAATGTGCACCAACCCAAATTAATTCATTTTCATCTACATAGGAGAAATCTAGGATTCCATGTAACCTGTTACGATCCAAGACCTTTAAAATGATAAAAAGTCAATGAATACAATCCACATCAGGGGGGGAACCTCATTTTACAATATATCCAATTCATAAGACAATATGAGATGAGATAATATGATCCTAAGACTACGTCTCCTTAGTGTGTGTATGAGAGAG
>JASDQU010738060.1:10946-34006 GCA_032191745.1 Picea mariana | reverse complement strand
AAAAATGTAATAATTAAATATATAGGGCTTAATGAGGGATTTTACACATGACATGGGACTTTGTCTAGGGCCTGAGTTTGTTGTGAAGTTAGAAAGGGATTTCTCACTAGTTTCTTGTCTTTCTACTAGTGCGACCACTAGGAGTGTGTGGTACTTATACAATGGTGCATTGCGTCACATGAAAAAATCACATGAGTTGTTCAAAAATATAATGAATAAGGACTCAGGGATCTATGTGGAGCTTGGTGATGATGCCAAGTATGCAATGAAGGGAGAGGGAACAATCTTGTTCCATCTTAAGTCTTGTGGTTCATTAGAGACTTGGGATGTGCTTTATCCAGGACTAAAGAAGAATATGCTATCAGTATCAATTATGGAGGACAGGGGTTTTTTCATGATATTTATAAGAGGGAAAGTAATCATATGTCTAGAGGGAGATATTCTTGACACAACAGTGAGCATTGGGGTTAGAGAGGGAAATTTATACAGGTTGTAGGGAAAGGATGTTCATGAATTGGTACATGGAAGTGATAACATGTATGAGCTATGGCATAGGAGGTTGGGACAACTACACTATAGGGCATTGCTGATTCCAAGGGAGATTTTCACTGGTCTACCATATTTCATTGTTGAGCAATAGGGTATGTACAGAGGGTGTGCACTTGGAAAGAATGTCAAGGCTGTTTTTCCAAGCAACGAAAGTAGGTCCAATGGGATCTTGGATTTTATACGTTCAAATGTGAGTGGGATGATCTCAATAGCATCAGTGCAAGGAGAGTCATACTTTGTGACCTTCATTGATGATTTTTCCAAGAAAACCTAGATCTTTTTTATGAAGACTAAGGATGGGGTCCTCAATTGGTTATAGGATTTCAAGGTTTAAGTGGAAAAACAGAAAAGAAAGAAGATCAAGGTCTTGAGTTCAGATAATGGGGGAGATTACACCTCCAATGACTTCAAGGATTTCTACAAGGAGGAAGGGATGAAAAGGGAGTTGATCGTCTCATACAACCCCCAACAAAATTGGGTTGCAGAGAGAAATCACAAGTCCACCATCGAGTTTCTTAGGGCTATGATACATGACCAATAGTTGCCTTTGTTTCTTTGGACATAGGTGTGTAATACAAAAGTATATGTGAAGAACAAGAGTCCTCACAAGATATATGGGAACATGACTCTGGAGGAGGCATTCTCATGAGTGAATCCAGATGTGTCGACTATGCTCATTCGTAGGAAGTTGATTACAAAGAGGTCGATGGCCAAATCCATGGGCTTGAGGATTGCTACATGGCGTAGATTTGACAGCCATATTTGAGCGTTGGTAGCTTGCCACATGGTGTAGATCTGAGCATTGGTATCATGCTACATGGCACAGATCTCACAACTGGATCCGAGGGCTTGAGGATTTCCATGTGGCACAGATCGACCAACCAGATCTGAGGGCTGATATCTTGCCACATGGCACAAATTTGAGGGTTGGTATCTTTCCACATGGTGTATATATGAGAGATAGTATCTTGCCACATGGAACAAATCCAAGGGCCAGTAGCATGCCACATGGCATAGATATGAGGGTTGGTAGCTTGCCACATGGCATAGATTTGAGGTTTGGTAGCTTGCCACATGGAGGAAATCTGACAGCCAAATCTGAGGGTTTTTATCATTCCATGTGGCACAGATCTTAGCATTCATATCACATCACATGGCGTAGATTCGAAAGTTGATCTAATATTTGGTAGCATGCCACATGCCGCAAATATAATGGCCAAATCTGAGGGCTTGTAGCTTTCCACATGGTACAGATCCGAGAGATTGTAGCATGGCACATGGCATGGATATGATGTCCATATCCAAGGGAAGGTATCACACCACATGGAGAAAATCTGAGGACTAGATCTGAGGGTTGGTAGCACACCAAATGGCACAAACATGATGGCTAGTAGCATGCCACATGGAGTAGATCCGATGTCCAGATTGGAGGGTTGGTAGCATGTCACATGGCATATATCTGACACTTAGATATGAGGGCTGGAGGATTTCCACATGGTGAAGATATGAGGGATTGAGGATTGCCACGTGGTGCAGATTAGATGGCTAGATTTGACAGCTGGAGGACTTCCCTATGGCACAGATCCAATGACCATATATGAGGGCTAAAAGCACACCACATGGCATATATCTAACAACCAGATCCAAGCATTGGTATCATGCCACATCGTGTATATATGAGGCCTAGATCCAAGGGTTGGAGGATTACCATGTGGTGAATATCTAAGGGCTAGTAGTTTTCCATGTGGCATAGATCCAATGGTTAGATCTAAGGGCTGGTAGGTTTCTGCATGGCGTAAATCTGAGGGTTGGAAGTTTGTCACATGGCACATATCTAAGGGTTGGTAGCTTTCCACATGGTGTAGATCCAAGGGTTGGTAGCACGCGACATGGAAAATATCTGACGACCATATTTGAGGTTTGGTATCACACCACATGGCATAGATCTAATTTCTAGATTCGAAGTTTGGTAGCATGCTACATGGCATAGAACCAACAACCAAATTCGAGGGCTGGAGGATTTCCATGTGGCACAGATTAGAGGGTTGGAATCTTGACACATGGTTCAAATCCGAGGGATGGTATCTTGCCATGTGGCATAGATTCGACAACCATATCTGAGGGTTGATATCTTGCCATGTGGCATAGATTCAACGACCATATTTGAGGGTTGGTAGCTTTCCATGTGGTGCAAATCCGAGGTTTGGTAGCATGCCACATGACACAGATCCAAGGGCCACATCCGAGGGCTTGAAGCGTGCCACATGGCATAGATCCGAAGGTTGGAAGCCATCCACGAGGTACAAATTCAATGCCCTGACATGACGGCTGGAAACCTGTCACATGGCACATATCCAACGACCAAATCTAGTGGCTAGAAACCTTACACATGGCGTGGATCCGATGGTTGGAACTTGCCACATGGAACAGATCCGATAGTTAGAAATATTCTATGTTTCGTTGTTGATTCTTCTTGTTGTCCATGTTTTCATCACTACTTGTTGGACATGGAACAAATATTGAAGAGGGGAGATATCAAGGAACTATGTGTATGTCCCCTATAGTTATATTATTTGTACCTGCATTCATACCTGGTGTCGATTCAACAACTACGATAGGCACTTAATGGAAAGAGAAAGGCGTCCAACATGCATGTCAGGTGATAGTGTACTCATGGACTCATGTATCTTCACGTAAATCTGAACGATGATTTATAAGTTTCCTCTATCTATGGAGATTTGTTGATATGTCAAAGTCTCTATTTGAGGTAGATAATCCGATCTATTTTTTTATCGTAAGTCAAAATTCAACAACTCTTTATCTGACCTTTAGGGTGGTCGATTTTTTTCCTCGGTCTATATGAATGGATATTTTACTGCAATATTCATAGATTCACAGATTAATTTTGAGGTTTGACAACACAAATTAAGCAAATGGGCGTTGCAACATTCAATAGAGATGGTTTTGTGCATGAAGATAAATATTGATGTTGTGGACCTGATTGAAGGAAAAGGGTGATTGTTGTGGGTGCAAAGATCCAAAGGATTTGAATAAGTGTATTAGATATCATTTTCGGGATTAACTGCATAGTGTAAGTTATTAATCTATGACCCATATCCATGAGTATTAGTCGCAACTAACCAATAATTCTCATGATTTGAATAGTCCACTTAACACTCATCGCATCGGGTGATTCTCACAGGGGTGAAGAAATGGGATTGAAACCAACAAAATAAATCACATAGCATCAAATATCACTTTCGGGGCTTGCACCTGGTAACCAGGACTTCCTAGGTGGTCACCCATCCCAAGACGCCTCTGGCTCAAGCATGCTTAACTGTGGAGTTTTCCCCGCAATCAAGCCCACTTAGCTTGCTACCCCATTTGCAAAACCTTAGCAAGTATTGTGCCTTATGAACTATCCATTTAGAGCTTCCTTCACTCTTATTATTTAAGCATAGAGGGGCTTCCGCAATGCAACATATTAGATATCATTTTCGGGATTAACTGCGTAGTGTAAGTCATTAATCTATGATCCATATCCATGAGTATTAGTCCCAACTAACCAATAATTCTCATGATTTGAATAGTCCACTTAACACTCATTGCATCGGGTGATGCTCATAGTGGTGAATAAATGGGATTGAAACCAGCAAAATGAATCGCATAGCATCAATCATCACTTCCGAGGCTTGCACTAGGTAACCAGGACTTCCCAGGTGGTCACCCATCCCAAGACGCCTCTGGATCAAGCGTGCTTAATTGTGGAGTTTTCCCCACAATCAAGCCCACTTAGCTTGCTACCCCATTTGCAAAACCTTAGCAAGTATTGTGCCTTATGAACTATCCATTTAGAGTTCTCTTCACTCTTATTATTTAAGCATAGAGAGGTTTCCGCAATGCAACATATTAGATATCATTTTCAGGATTAACTGCGTAGTGTAAGTCATTAATCTATGACCCATATTCATGAGTATTAGTCGCAACTGACCAATAATTCTCATGATTTGAATAGTCCACTTAACACTCATTGCATCGTGTGATGCTCACAGGGGTGAAGAAATGGGATTGAAACCTAGCGAAATGAATCGCATAGCATCAATCATCACTTATGGGGCTTGCACCCGGTAACCAGGACTTCCCAGGTGGTCACCCATCCCAAGACGCCTCTGGCTCAAGCGCGCTTAACTATGGAGTTTTCCCCACAATCAAGCCCACTTAGCTTGCTACCCCATTTGCAAAACCTTAGCAAGTATTGTGCCTTATGAACTATCCATTTAGAGCTCCCTTCACTCTTATTATTTAAAGCATAGAGGGGCTTCCGCAATGCAACATATTAGATATCATTTTTGGGATTAACTGCATAGTGCAAGCCATTAATCTATGACCCATATCCATGAGTATTAGTCGCAACTGACCAATAATTCTCATGATTTGAATAGTCCACTTAACACTCATTGCATCGAGTGATGCTCACAGGGGTGAAGAAATGGGATTGAAACCAGCAAAATGAATTGCATAGCATCAATCATCACTTTCGGGGCTTGCACCTGGTAACCAAGACTTCCCAGGTGGTCACCCATCCCAAGATGCCTCTGGCTCAAGTGTGCTTAACTGTGGATTTTTCCCCACAATCAAGCCCACTTATCTTGCTACCCCATTTGAAAAACTTTAGCAAGTATTGTGCCTTATGAACTATCCATTTAAAGCTCCCTTCACTCTTATTATTTAAGCATAGAGGGGCTTCTGCAATGCAACATATTAGATATCATTTTCAGGATTAACCGCGTAGTGTAAGTCATCAATCTATGACCCATATCCATGAGTATTAGTTGCAACTCACCAATAATTCTCATGATTTGAATAGTCCACTTAACACTCATTGCATCGGGTGATGCTCACAGGGGTGAAGAAATGGGATTGAAACCAGTGAAATGAATCACATAGCATCAATCATCACTTTCGGGGCTTGCACCCGGTAACCAGGACTTCCCAGGTGGTCACCCATCCCAATACGCCTCTGGCTCAAGCACGCTTAACTGTGGAATTTTCCCCACAATCAAGCCCACTTAGCTTGCTACCCCATTTGCAAAACCTTAGCAAGTATTGTGCCTTATGAACTATCCATTTAGAGCTCCCTTCACTCTTATATTTAAGCATAGAGGGCTCAATGCAACATATTAGATATCATTTTTGGGATTAACCGCATAGTGTAAGTCATTAATCTATGACCCATATCCATGAGTATTAGTCGCAACTGACCAATAATTCTCATGATTTGAATAGTCCACTTAACACTCATTGCATCGAGTGATGCTCACAGGGGTGAAGAAATGGGATTGAAACTAGCGAAATGAATCACATAGCATCAATCATCACTTTCGAGGCTTGCACCCGGTAACTAGGACTTCCCAGGTGGTCACCCATCCCAAGATGCCTTTGGCTCAAGCGCGCTTAACTATGGAGTTTTCCCCACAATCAAGCCCACTTAGCTTGCTACCCCATTTGCAAAACCTTAGCAAGTATTGTGCTTTGTGAACTATCCATTTAGAGCTCCCTTCACTCTTATTATTTAAGCATAGAGGGGCTTCCGCAATGAAACATATTAGATATCATTTTCGGGATTAACTGCGTAGTGTAAGTCATTAATCTATGACCCATATCCATGAGTATTAGTCGCAACTGACCAATAATTCTCATGATTTGAATAGTCCACTTAACACTTATTGCATCGGGTGATGCTCACGGGGGTGAAGAAATGGGATTGAAACCAACGAAATGAATCGCATAGCATCAATCATCACTTCTAGGGATTGCACCCGGTAACCAGGACTTCCCAGGTGGTCACCCATCCCAAGACACCTCTGGAATATTTGTGGCCACTGCAAGAATTATCTTAGAAGTTTAATCTACAAGCATGATTTGTTTCTCAAAGAGGTTGGCAGTCTTCTCATGATGCTGCAAATTTAGACACTTGGATCGATCATCCGCTCATTGACATATGTGCTTCAAGTGTTACTAAAAAGGCTAGTAGCCTAGAAAAGAGTGTGAATTGTTCACAGATTGAACAAATGGTTGGGACTATAGCATAGTGATATTAGATATTGGAGTTGGAACTCTGAACTACAGTGAGTTGAAGGAAATAATTAGACTTATCAAACATTGACAGAATTTTGTGAATTCTCAAGTGCTAACAAGTTGGAGTAGTGACTCCTACCTACCATGAAAAGCAATGTTGGGACTATAAAAAGATAAGGAAGACACGACCTTTGATGTGAGCACCAAAGACGACTCAGAGGTGTATGCTATTTCATGTAGGCTCATTGTCATTTCCTAAACTTTGTTTTGTCTCGGTTCGACAAGAAGAAAGTGTACTCTTTGGCCACTAATTCATATTTTTGTAGAGGTCCATGTGTGCTTTGTGGGCCCCTTCAATCCTTAATGTGTGCTTTGACTATTAGAACTAATATTGTTTAGAAGTGCATGCATGAGTTGTGTTCTCCATATTTATGATGCTTCCTTAATTGAAATTTTACAGCAAATCAAGGTGGCATGTCCCTTGTTAAAGATTTTGTTCCATGTTAACATGAATTCCTTTTTGTGGGTCTACATTTTTGTGACTATGTTTTAATTGCAAGCTTTATAAAATTCTAAATCACATATCTTTGGTTGAAGATTCCATTCCATGTTATATGATTTCATTTTATGACTGTCTTTGTGATGCCTTGTTAATTACAAGCTTATTGGTTCCCTATTGTTATCTATGTATGTGTGATGCTTTCTTAATTACAAGTCTATTCACTCCTTATACCCTTGACATCATTGGTCGCTTTGTAATGCCTTCTTAATTAGAGGGGTTTTGACTACAATTTGTTAACTTTACACCATTGTTGTGTTTATGATACCCCTTCTTAATTACAAGCTTGCTAACTCCCTTTAATAATACCATCAAAATCAATATGAAAGCTAGCTTCTTCACTTTGTTACTATTATCAACAACAATCCAAAAGCTTTGCTATGTTACTAAGGTTGATACCAATCCAAAAATTGTTTCTCACACTTTGATTAACAATAAGTACAAATATGCATTGTGTGTTATGTTTTATACACTTTACGTTACAAACTAAACTAACTCAAACTAACATACAACCAAGTATTTATAAGAATTTAAGAGCCAACTCCTAAAAGGACTATGTAGGTTGTCTACTATATTAGATTCAAAGAGGTTAAACGCTTAACAAATAGGAAAGAATACAATAGATTTTACATGTCACCATTAGAGTAGCCTATTACTCCATGAAGTGAAATTTATCATATATATGGTATTCGATTGAACAAAGACTTTTTTTCATCCTTATTTAAATCAAATAATAAAAATTATTTAGGATAAATATCTTTTATGGTTACTGACATAAAATTGGTTGGTCCACTAGTTATTTATAATGGTAGTTTTTCACTTGTTATTTGGATTAGCTTGCACAATAGATCAGATCGGTTTAGGCTACTCAAACAACTGGTAAAAATCAATGGAAATAGGGTGATATATGCTCAAACTCAAACATTTTAAAACCTACTTTTGAATTGGCTTTCGTCATCCTATTTTTATTTGTATTCGTCATCTATTTTATCATTCAAATTTTCTAAAAAGCATAAATATTAACTATGCGATGAATCTGTCCTTGAGGTGTAAGACAATCGGTGACAGAGTGTCTTGTTAAGCCACTCTGTGATGTTAAAGTCACTGGTTCGGAACCTGCGGGGACAAAAAATCCAGCCATGTTAAGAGTTGGTGTGGCTCAGGCCAGGTGCGATCCCCGGGTGATTTTGACGGCTTAGATGCCGCTAAGTCGCGGTTTCTTAGCCACAGGTTAGTCCCACAGGTCACGGAAAAAATAGCAACAAAAAAAACACAATGCGATGAATCTAATTTAATGCTAGTAGGGAATCTAATAGATATCTCATAATTTTATAATACGTTAATATTAACAATTGAATTACTTAATAGTAAATATTAACAAAAAGGTGAGAGTTGTTAGCAAAAAAATGTATAGATTAGTATAAATATGTTTGGTGCCTATTGTGAGTTATTCATCATCTTGTATAAATGAATTTTACCCATGGTCCATGTGGTGGAGCAATGTTTGATCTTCCAATTGAAATTTTCACTAAAATTAACCCCAAGTGACTACCAGATTCGAACCTATGACTTATGGCCTCCAACATGCATTTTGTGAGTGGCAAAAATTAATGATATCCTAAATAAAAACATGTCTCCCCACCAAGAAAGTGAATATAATTCTTGATCTAAATTGAAGTTGGTCAATATTCGACATTTATGTAATGAGATTCACCAAAATTGAAGTTGGTCAATATTCGACATTTATGTAATGAGATTCACCAAAATTGAAGTTCTTATTGATAACCTAAACATCCATAATGTAATTGTTTGATGGGGAATCAAGTAATTATCACCTTAAATACAACTTCCCCCTCATCAAAATTGACCAAAATTGAGGTAATCCTTGATCATGGTTAAATACTTATTCTAAGTTTTTCCTTAATTAGTTTAGATACTAGCATTATATGGGGTAAACCTTGATTCAAAATTATCTTGCGTTCAACTTCTTACATTTCTGCAATATCATTATTTGTCCCCAATTTAAATTTGCACCTTCAAGGTTTGTCAATTTGGCATTGTCTGATTTGTAATATAGTTGAAGTATTCTCTACTTCATTGTGGAGACATTTCTTGTGCTACCTTACAAACTTGCTTGTTTTTCCTAACCTCTAAAAACTTTGTCCTCATTTTCATTGCCATTTCTAGGTCGTTAAAGCGATGAATTTTTTAAGATTATTCATGATTACCCTAATCAAATTTTAATTTTACATAACATGGAATTAGTAAAATTCACTTTGATGGGACAATATCTTGTAGTATGGTCATCAAATAAGACTGAGATAGCTTGAATACCTTAATACCATGATATTGCCTAATATTATAACTTTTTGGGTACTATGTTCCATTGAGGTCTTGGTCCATCTTTTATATGATATAGTATCCGTGATATTAATGTGGAAAGTGTAGTTAATTAAACAATCATTGAACATCTTGTTTCAAACTTCCAACAATAGAACACTAACTATGTTGAAGAAAATTTTAGTCCTTTGGATTTAAAACCAAAACGAAATGAAATGAGAAACATTCCAGTATCATTAGAAAATAAGCCAAGTGTCAGCTAGAAATAAAACTTAGGAGATCTTTCAATGAAGAAAAAACTTAACACAAACAAAATAAACCCACAACTATGCACAAAGAATTGAGACTAATATAGGCAGTTGATAAAACCTAGAACCCCTACATGTATAAAAACCTTGCAATATGAAATGACAATTGTTGGTAGACATAAAGCCTACATCTGCAATGACATTTGTTGGTAAATAGAAACCTTGCATCTTCGATGACATTCATTTTTTTTTTCTCACCCAAAAGCTAATTGAAATTTTAAAAAGAGGAAAAGCAAATTTTGACCCCCAATCAAAAGGAAAGTTGAGAATGAAAGCTCATGTCCAAATCCATAACCATCGCCTTTCAAAACCTAGAATCCCCTTCTACTAGTAAACCCTTGGGGAAGGCAAAGGGTTTAACCTCTCATTTCCTAGAATCCCATTCTACTAGTAAACCTTTGGGGAAGGAAAAGGGTTTAACCTATACTTTTCACCTCTATCGATCAAACCAATGAAGAATGCAGTACCAAAGGAAAGATAGATAGGTATCTTTTCTTTATTCTCAAATAATTTTTATGTTGTGGAATGAACGAAGATAATGATGGAATGTTGAAAATCCATCAAGTCAAATGAAATTTGTTTGAAATTAGCCTATGACCATAAAGGGCACAAGTCATCCTCTTGTGATATTTGTATGCGACAACACAAATAAAGTATAAAATCACTGTGGAATTGGTATTAATATGACCTACAAGGCCAAAATGAGTTGATGTTAAGAGTGAAATGACAACCACGATGAATGTATACATTCCCTCAATGACCATGTGGAATATAGCGCATTGACATTTAGTCTACAAGTTAGATGACCATCAGGGGGTGAACCCTAGTCGAACCCTAAATGAGCATGAACTCTCTTAGTGTCAACATGTCACAACGGGTAACCTTTGGGTGTAAAAACCACCAATCTTTGAACCAAAATATAAAAAGAAGAAATCAAGATATACACATATATAAAAAAAAGCTTGCTAGGGGTTGATAAAAGCATCTCAAAATTAATTTGATTTTGGAAAAGTGTTTTGAAGTGCAAGCATGTGTTGTTGATATATTTTGGGGTGTAACAATTTAGTCCATGTCATTTAGATATTTAAAAAACAAACAAGTGCATTTTGTCATTAACACATCTAAATTTCAAAATGAATAAGAACATTTTTTCTTTCACATTTCACATCTTATATATTTAAAAAAAGTGAAATGTAAGCTATATGTTCATGCACAAACATTGTACACTGCAAAAGCTTTCACCAATTGCAATTTATTAACTTAAGCCCTCCTTTGGTATTTCAAGCATGTGTTGATAGATTTTGGGGTGTAAAAATTTAGTCCTTGTAATTTAGATATTTAAAAAATGAACAAGTGCAGTTTGTCTTTAACACATCTAAATTTAAAAATTAAAAATGAATAAGATAATTTTTCCTTTCAAACATTTCACATTTTATAACTTTAAGAAAAGTAAAGTGTAAGGTACACTTCGTTTCTGTAGGGTTATAACAAACACTGCAACATTGAAAAATCTTTCACCAATTGCAATTTATTAACTTAAGCCCTACTTTGGTATTCGATATTTCAGGCAAACATTAACTGTCTTTTTTCCAATAAAGGCAAAAACTTGTTAACTCGTTTAACCATTCCTAAAAAATATAGAGAAAAAATATATATAAATGGTAAGCTCCACAAGTGTAGGCAAAAATTCACTATATTTTTACTTATAAAGGAAGAAACGATAATGTCAAAACTAATAACTTATATAATATTATCTAGACATTGCCTCCAATGTAGAATACAAGAAAGAGTAAAGACTAAGTTACCAAAGTTGTAAGGATTTTCTTTTGTTTATTGTTCCCATTATTGAGTAGTTTACATTGCCTCCAACGCAGAATAAAGTAAGTAAAGAGTAAGCTACAAAAGTAACAATGATTGCCTTCTATAGCAAGGATTGCCAACCATAAAGACATAAATACCCGAAAACAAGGTCATTATGAGAATTGTGCGTGAAACCGATAGTAAAAATGAGCAACATTAGGTTATGGGGTTGAATTTCTAAAGTTTAAATTGAGGGTAACAATTGTTCCTGAAACATTTTAATTAGGCAGGATATCAGTCCCTTTTTAACACTTTGGTTCAATATGAAAACCAAAACTTGTGGTGCACCATATCTAGAAATCATTGTTGGGAAATCAACATCTTCAAGGCCATGAAACACCTAATTTTTCTTACATAGATTCACAAACCATTTTCTGCATTATACAAATATTTCAAAGCACTAATAGCTATTTATCAAAATGCAAAATCATTATTACAATTTGAAATTTACTTGATGAGTGAAAAGGTATAAACTCTATCTGCATCTTTTGCAATATCTAATAAAACCACAACTTAGTTTTTCCCAGCAAAAAGACTATGATTTACAACATAAAGTTCCCTCAAAATAATACTGAAGACTAGGATTATTCATACAATGAAAGATTTGTTCTCGGTAGCCTGCTTTCTTACTATATAAATGATTGTCAAACACAATGAATATTTTTGTTATGTGCTGGCAAACAAAAGGTAAAGTGACAGACACAAAAGTAATTAAGGCAATGTCCTCTCACTTTCATAGTGTTGAAAAGAAGAATAATGATAAAAAAAGATGGCAAATTTACACTAGAGACCAAACAAGTTGTTTATGACAAAGTAGGATTTACATTGCAACCGTCACTCTACCCATCACATCATCTGCTTTATATTCCTTCCAAAAAGAGTTGCAAGAAAATCAATGACTCAATCATTGGGAGAAGCATGCCTGTCACCATCTCCTTAGAATTGAAAATCTCAATTCATGAACCAATTTGAAATAACATAATGGTACCTTCACTCAACAATTTCCCGGCAGACATTATTCAATCAAACAACATATCCTCAAAATCATGTTGGGGGGAGGGGGAGACTTCTTGAGATTGAATGATATAACTCCTCACTCCCATTGTCCCATCTGGATGTTCTGAATTGAACCCACCATGGCATTCCTCGATCCCTCTTGGCTCGTTTAACTTCTAGAGTGTTATCTAGAAATACTGCAATAATTAGTGCAACTTTTGGTGGTGAGGAGAATATGTTATTTACAAGGTCATTAAACTACAACCAAAATATGACAAATTAAAGTAGGCACATGACCTCTATTACATCATACTTTGAAAATAAAAACAATGCATGCTTCATAATTCTTTTTGAACTTACCCATCATGCATTTGCATGAACAAGCCCCACTTTAAAAGTTAACATAAAACTCATTTAAGTTTGCAGAATAGATAGGCCCAAAAATAAGAAAAATCTAACGATGAACATGTTTCACATTGAGTTTTTGTTAGTGAATTAGATGATGGATACATCAACAACAACTGGAAAAAATAGCAGCAAATCAAAACACTAAGAAACCCACATACCTAAACTTCCAAATATATTTTATTTTATTCAGATTGATGGAAACCACTTACCAACTACAACATATGAACACCATATCATGCAACAAATATCGGAAATGGTATTAATGCAAAAGAGCTCCCAATTTCCCTAAATGTTAGTGAATACAAAAATACATTAATAAGAAGGACTGTGAACAAGATTATGAAAATTTATCTCAAACAAGTAAATGCATTTCTCTTATATCAAGTAAATATATATCTCGCAAGGAAAAAAGAGTCACCAACCTAATATTGAAAATAATATCATAAAACCAGTTCATATTTGCACACTAAGTTGGCTTCCTACTCTAGTAATACCATGAAGTCCAACATTTCCTCTAAAATAACAATAGAGATTCAGTTAAAGTATGAATTAAAAAAAAACATGATTTCAAGAAATGAAGTACAATAATAGTAATATTTTCATGATGACTTCAATGAGTAGAGCATACATGAAACAATGGAGCCATTTCCTGTCCCAAAAAGTCCCTCTAGTAGTATGCCAATACCCTGGAGCATACACTAGTAAGTCCCATCCAATTTTCCAAATAAAATCATGTACATGAATTATGTCAATTCAAATAAAATGAACTTTGATTTAAAACACTCAGTCCCAAGCAGCTCACCTTCCAACCAATACCCCAACTAAGAACATATGCAAGAGGAGGTGTGGCACTTGCAAGTCCTAATGCCACTTTATATTTAAATATCTAACCCCCTTAAATGCCAATCCCAAAACACCTACCACTCATTTTTAAGCACAAGAAAACATAAAAAGTGGTAATTTTGTATAACCTCAATAAGAGAAACAAGATGCAGGACATTCCAAACATATGGCCATCGTCAAAAGTATCTCCAATGTTCTTGTACTAGTTGATCCTAGCTCACTTTATTAAGATCAAAAGATGCTCCAATGACCAACTTTGTTGAAGCTTTGGCACTCATTGATGTATATAACTTGATCTCGTTTGCTTCATGTATGAAGTATAAACATCATAATACTGGCTCACTTCACTAGGATGGGCAGTAGCACCACTRCCCAACCTTCTTCCTGTACTAGTTGATCTTGGCTTCGATCAAGAAGTGTACTAATACTTGCATCACAACYTGCATATTAGGTGGAGGTCGAATATAATCACCACCTATACATATTGGTTGGYTGATCCAAACTCTAGGACCTTATATCCCACTCGCTTCACCAACACAGATATTGTGCGGATATTTAATTGATGATCTGTCTCAATCTTATATATAGAGCTATGTCACAAATAATCCACCGGGCCTTTGTTCCTCTGTGTTGCATTGCACAAATATCTCTCTTCTCTGTCTGCTACAAGGTTTTTCCTTGCTTTTACCATGTACACTACACCCAACTAGTGACCCTTTTGTTCTCAGGATTGTCTGCACACAAGAAACTAGCGGTCAATGTAGTGGTAAATTCTTTGTTCTCAATGAGCCAGCTAATATCTGGATCTCCTGTTGTCGATCAGATTGTAGTTATTCTCATCAACCAATTACCAATCTCATGTTCACCAAAGAAGATGAAACAACTAATAGAAAAACTCCATCAACTGGAGAGGAATTCTAATCGACCGAAAGTGAAGTCAGTCGAATAAAAAATGGGAAAAACAATAGTCTGTTGGAATGAGTCGAACTCAAATGAAGAAAAATACTCAACACGAGTCAAGTTGACTGGTAGTGGGGATAAATAATCAGAGGGCAGATTAGGTAACCGATAGTGAACAAACATTTTTGAAGGGAGAATTGGGCAAACCCACAACATAAAAAGCATCCAAGAAACATCTAAACATGTCCAACAACATCTAAATTCTCCCAACAACTTCTAAATCTTCCCGGGAAAGTAGGAATTTATCCAACTGTACAACTTGGCTAGTTGATATGAACTCTAGGAGCTTATATCCCACTCGCTTCACCAACATAGATATTGTGCGGAAATTTAATTTATGATCTATGTCTCAGTCTTATATATAGAGCTATGGCACACAGAAGCCACTACACCTCTACTCCTCTGTGTTGCACAACGATCTCTCTTCTCCATCTACTACAAGGCTTTTCCCTGCCTGTACCCTGCACACTACACCCAGCTGGTGACCCCTTTGTTCTCAGGCTTGTATGCACACAAGAAACTAGCAATCAATGGAGTGGTAAATTATTTGTTCCCAATGATCCAACTAATCTCCGGATCGCATGTTGTCCAACAACTTGTAATTCTTCTCATCAACCAGTTGCTAAGCTCATGTTCGCCAAAGAAATGAAATGACCAAGAGAAAAACCCAATCGACTGGAGCAGAATTCTAGTCGATCGGAAGTGAATTCGGTCGAATAAAGAAGGGGAAAAACAATAGTCTTGGGGAATGAGYTGAACTCCAATGAAGCAGTGGGGATAAATACTCAGAGGGAGGATTGGGTAACCAATGGTGAACAAAAATGTCTGAAGGGTGAATTGGGAAAACCCACAACATCAAAAACATCCAGGCAACATCTACACACGTCTGATAACATCTAAATTTGCCCAACAACTTCTAAATCCATCGAGGAAAGTAGGAATTTACCTGGCAACCTTTAGATACACCCAACAACTTCTAAATACGCCCAATTAGTTGCGACAAATTTGCATGTATTGGGGGCCTGGTCATTCTCAGATTGCCTAGATAACCTGTCATGGCTTCGATCTTCATCAATTATTCCAAGGCTTATGTTAACGTGGCTATCCGTTGTTGCATTAAAGGAATTCTCGTCAGAGGTAGTAATCCTCGGATATACCATTCCCTCTGGTGATCTTTGTGAATTGGATGTGCTAGCCTCCCAATAGAATCCTTGAACTTTTGGCTGTACTCCCGGGAAGATTCTCCTTCCCTTTGTTGAATCTCCCGCAACTCAGAGAGAGCTTGTTGCTCTGACTGAGGTAGTTTGAATTCGACGATGAAATTCAAACGAACTTGGCCAAGAGTGAACGCTTGTCCTTGCAGCCCAGGTTCAATAGCCTTCATATACCATTTGAGAGCACAACCCTTCAAGGTAGTCTGAAATTCTACTAACTTATTTGCATCGAGAGTCCCTCTGGACCTCTAGATGGCTTCACACAAAAACCAATGTTGATCTACATCTTTGTCCCCTTTACCCCATAATTTTGGGTATCGGGTGATCGATCCTCCCATATGTCTAGCCATTGTGGGTCTCAATGTTCCTATTAGAATAAAACCTAATGGTCCTAGTTGTGATACGCCTGGGGATCCCAATATCCTCCCAGTGTTTACACTTACAGAGTGACTCTAACTAACTGGCTGCAAAGGAATAGAAATAGCATAAGTAGGCGGTGTAGAGTTTACCACGGGTATAGAGGTCCCCTGGGGGACATGTGATTCTGGGCGAGTTTCTTTGATATGGGGGGTCTCGTTTTCTTCCTTTGGAGCAACCTTCTCTGTGTGGTTCCTGATGTTTCCTGCTATCATAGCTGAATCTTCTTGATCTCCCGCAAGGTCCAAACCTTCTTCGTCCTCCCTTGCTTCTCCACATTCTTCTTCTCGTCCACCCATCTGGGGACTCCTTCCTCTCTGCACTTCTCTCTGCCGCAATCTTAGATTGGAAAATCTTTCTTTTCTTCTCACCTTCCTCAACTCTTCCTTCCTTCATTCATTTGTTCCGCTTGATCTGATTTCTTTCCGCAACACCTCAGACTGCTCTGTTGCTTTCTTTACTTTTCCACGCCACCACTTCTCAACAATGGCGACTCTCCTTAAGGCTCGCTCGTTTCTTGCATTCGTTTCTTGATCTTCCCCCATATATCAAAGAACCCTTCCCCCTTCTCATGTCATGATCCTACCCCAAAATCACCCTACCCCAAGACTAGGTGTTTAGGCTGCCATCTCAGTTGAGGGAATAGTTATCATCCCCTCCTCCATCAAGAATACTTTGATCCACAGGGGAATTTCCCTCAACAATCTGTCGTGCGAAAATTTCTTTGAAATTTCTTCTACGCGTGAAAAATATTGGTGATTCTCAGCTGCAAATTCCATGATGTATCCCTCCAGAGTCATGCAAACCCAGAAATCGACTGCTCGCGTGATCTGGTGATCCAACTATTGAATTGTTGTGATATTCTCTGTATCCCAAGTACAGGTCTTCTTGATGCGTTCTTGGAATTCTGGAGCTTCTTGGAGCCTATCTATCCAATGGAACAGTTCTTCCAAAAATTTAACCCAGAATATCTCATACTGGTCACTCGATCTTTCTAAGTAAAAGACATAATCTCTTGTATTCCTCTCACTTTTTCCTCGCAACTCTGCTTCCTTCCATATAAAGGAGTCACAAATTATTTCCCACCATTGGTGAATCTCATATCTATGGATCTATGGAAGCATTCTCCTCACAGGTTCCCTTTTAAAGCATAGGTCTCGGCAACGAAACCATTTTGTTGGCGTAAAAGTGTTCAGACCAGGGTCCTTCTTAGGTTACCAACAAAAGGTACCGAAGTAATCTAGAGCACTAACATTTTCATCTTCCTGGGAGGGAAGAAGTCTCACTCGAAGTGCAACCGCGACATGAAAGAGAGGGAAGGGTAAGGAGAATACTTAGACAGACCTCTAAGGTATCAAAGCTCATTGTAATCTTGCACAGAATAGACTAAACCTCTAACAATCTTGAGGAATTCCTAACTGGGAAAATAAAGAGACAGAGTTGTGTTTCCATTCATAAAGAAGCATTTGGGTACATCAGACATAAAGGTAATAAAGAACAACATTCCATTCATGCATTAAGATTGAATACACAAGATGTAGATTCAAAATTTAGGCCTCTGTTTATATTGATAATACCAAAATCTGATACATTGTTTGTCTGGTTCTCACCTAGATCTCCATATTCAACTATACTATAGTATTGGCCCATTACATCAGTGAATCTCGTCACAACATCATTATTCAACAACAGTAATAGTAATAGCTCAGGACTAACATACTAGAATAATGACATTACAACCCTTTCATCGACCTTTCACTATTAGCTTATCATTATTCATTAGCCTATTACAATCACATCGATCTCCTATATATAATTTGATCTTGTTGGTTAAGAACTTGAGATTTCTTTCTTTTCTTGATCTTGATGCTGATGTTGCGTTGTCCCTTTAACCGTTTTCTGTTTCTTTCTTTCATGTGTTGTACAACTTCTCAATAGCTTGTGCACCTTCCATTCTCCAAAATGAAGTTGCAATGTGTTGTGCGCACCTTCTATTCAACAAAACGAAGGGCCCAACAGGATCCGACCACAATCCTTGACTCGGCCCAAGTTAAGTCTTTAGCTTTTCTGTGGTCTCTAGGTAGGCTTTTTGTTCTTTCTTTCCTTCTAATTCTAAGTTACTTTCACTTCCAGCTTTGGCTGCTTCTGGTTTCTCTTCTTCAAACGAAGGGCCCAACTTAGGTACGAGTTCGAGGGATCTCTTCCTGACCTCTTGGAAGTTATCCACTTTATCCTGCCACTTCCTGGCAAGCAGTGAAGCTTCAACAACAAATTGTTGAGTGGCGTCTGTGATGCATTCCTTTAACTTTGAGAAACTCTCGTAGCTCTTTCTAGGCAACTTTTTGGGCTTCATATAATGCATTCAATTCATTATCCGCTTGTTGGATTTTGTCGAAATTCTCCTGTTGTTCTAGTGGATCCATGGTGTTGGTTTCTTTTGCATTAAGCAATTGGATCGATACATGGTTGTTTGGTTCATAGTTAGAGTTGACTTGGTTTCCATGTATATTTGAGAGAGATGTATACATTCAACAAGTGTTGTTATTTTTTAGGAGACACAGTTTGATTGGGGCTCTTGACAGTTTGGAGCAGTTTTGAGAATATAGTATGAGTTCTTGCATGATTCTAGGCCCGATGACACTTTTCCCGGCGACGTGCAAGAGCTTTTTATTTTTAGTAGGTTTTTCTCTAGGGCCCGGATTTAGATTCTAAGTGTTGGTGCAAAAGTGTTCAGAACAGGGTCCTTAGGTTACCAACAAAATGTACCGAAGTATTCTAGAGCGCTGACATTTTCATCTTCCTTAGAGGGAATAAGTCTCACCCGAAGCGCAACCGAGACATGAAAGAGAGAGAAGGGTAAGGAGAATACTTAGACAAACCTCTAAGGTATCAAGGCTCACTGTAATCTTGCACAGAATAGACTAAACCTGTAATAATCCTGAGGAATTCCTAACTTGGAAAATAAAGAGAGTTGTGTTTCCATTCATAAAGAAGCATTTAGGTACATCAGACATAAAGGTAATAAAGAACAACATTCCATTCATGCATTAAGACTGAATACACAAGATGTAGATTTAAAATTTAGGCCTCTGTTTATATTGATAATACCAAAATCCGATACATTGTCTATCTGGTTCTCCCCCAGATCTCCATATTCAACTATATTATAATATCGGCCCATTACATCAGTGACTCTCGTCACAACATCAATATTCAAAGACAATAATAGTAATAGCTCGGGACTAACATACTAGAATAATGACATTACAACCCTTCCATCGACCTTTCACTATTAGCCTATCATTATTCATTAGCCTATTACAATCACATCGGTCTCCTATATATAATCCGATCTTGTTGGTTAAGAACTTGAGTGTTCTTTCTTTTCTTGATCTTGTTGTTGATGTTGCACTGTCCCTTTAACTGTTTTATGTTTCTTTCTTTCATGCGTTGTCCAACTTCTCAATAGCTTGCACAACTTCCATTCTCCAAAATGAAGTTGCAATGTGTTGTGTGTAACTTCTATTCAACAAAACGAAGGGCCCAACACTAAGCGTGCAATATTGATCCTTAGGACATCCAAAGTCTTTTGGATATTTTCTGGGAAGATGTGGCACAATTTACTATTTTTAGTAGGTTGAGCACCAGGGCTTGCATATAAGTTTCGATCACATTCTCGGATCCCTTGCGGAAAGATGAGATCAACCAATATAAAGTCAAGGGCATTCAAACGAATTTATATTTTTAGCAGTGTCTATTTTTAGATGGTGACATGTGGTGGTGTTCTCCTAGTTATCTTGGGTGATGTGAACAGTTTACTAAAATTTAGGAACTGGATTCTACTTTTAGAAATGTCTATATTTAGCAGGTACAATCATCATCCAAACAGTGCCAAGTGTCGCCCACAAAGATCGACATGAGACAGAGATACATAGTGATGTGGCATCCACTTAAGCATGGGTCACATTTTCCCATGACATGAGCATTTAATAATTAATTAATTGAGTTAAAAGGGGGCGCACAATTGGGTCCTATTTCCTGTATATTACTCCTCACACTCACCTCTCCACTTTCCATGCATCACTTCCCCACAATTCACCCCCAATTGAGTTTAAACCATAAATTCCTAAAATTTAGAAGATCCCCTCAAATTTAGGGAGAATTTGACTTGGCCATAACTGTTGAGTTTTGGTGTACCTCGAGAAGTGGCCCCCTTGTGGTTGTGGGTTTCTAACCACAAGAGGGAAATATTTGACCCATTGTGCCTTATACTTTATGTCTAATTTCACTTTGACATTTTCCTAAGTCAAAAGGGTGAAATTTGCCACTTGAGTGAAAAGTGACTATTAATTCACTTTATGGGTGAATTGCAGGAAATAAAGTGAACTATGGAAACTTAAACCAAAGTGGGTTTTGAGTTGAGATTCTTTTTGAGAGATCTCAACCATGGATTAGATATGGCTTGGAGTGATCCTAGCCATTGATCGTTTTAGGTTTCCTTATGATTCCTTAAGAGGGGCACATAGGAAAAAATGAGGCTCATTCACTCTTTTGTTCACTTGGAGAGGAAGAGGAGAGAAATGGAGATGGGAATGGAAGCAAATGAAGAGGGAAGAAAGGGTGCCTCCTTTCATGGAGGGATCTAGAAGGATTTGGATTCCATTTATTTGTGATGTTCATGTTTTCTTGGAGGAAGGCGCACTATAGGAGGAGGGTGTACACCTACCAGGGAGGTCTTCTACTTGTCAGATTGTTGATTGGACTGTCTTGTTGGAGAGGCAGCACACAAGGGAATATTTGTGTGCATTGGTTTCTTCTACAGGGATTTGAGCAGTAAGGGCGCAAGGCTAGAGTGGGATTGAGCAACAAAGGAGAAGGGTGCACCATGCTTAGGCACATTCACCTTATTGGACTTGTATAGCAACTTGAGAGGGGTTGCCTTTGTATCAGGTTCATTTGTTTCATATACTTGTTGTATCTCATGCTTTAGACACCACTTATATATACTTCCATTCCAAACTGGTTTTCCCTAGGGGGTTTATCTAGGGTCATGTTGACCAAAAATACCTGTGTTCATTTCATGCATGCTTAGAGTGTAGATTAGCTTACTTTTGTTGTTAAGATCAGGAGGAAATGTTACTTGTTTTGAGTTATATTGCATGTGCTAACTTTGGGTTACGAAAACACTTGCAAAGGAATCTCAAAGAACACTTAACCTACAAAAACTATGGACACAAAGTTACTAAATTGTTTGTTCTCATAAAACAACAAAGGACAGTTTTGAAGATTGAAACTTAGAGCCAATTTCAAGGTGTTCTCCCAGTTATCTTGGGTGATGTGGACAATTTCCTAAAATTTAGGAACTGGATTCTATTTTTAGAAATGTCTATATTTGGCAGGTATAGTTATCATCCAAACAATGCCAAGTGGCGCCCACAAAGATCAACATGAGACATAGCTACAGAGTGATGTGGCATCCACTTAAGCATGGGTCGCATTTTCCCATGACATGAGCATTTAATAATTAATTAATTGAGCTAAAAGGGGGCACATAACTGGGTCCTATTTCCTATATATTACTCCTCACATTCACCTCTCCACTTGCCATGCATCACTTCCTCACAATTCTCCCCCAATTGATTTTAAACTATAAATTCCTAAAATTTAAGAGATCCCCTAAAATTTAGGGAGAATTTGACTTGGCCATAACTGTTGAGTTTTGGTGTACCTCGGAAAGTGGTCCCCTTGTGGTTGTAGGTTTCTAACCACGAGAGGGAAATATTTGATCCATTGTGCCTATTACTTTATGTCTAATTTCACTTTGACATTTTCTTAAGTCAAAAAGGTGAAATTTGTCACTTGAGTGAAAAGTAATTATTAATTCACTTTGTGGGTGAATTGCGGGAAATAAAGTGAACTATGGAAACTTAAACCAAAGTGGGTTTTGAGTTGAGATTCTTTTTTAGAGATCTCAACCATGGATTAGATATGGCTTGGAGTGATCCTAGCCATTAATCTTTTTAGGTTTCCTTATTATTCCTTAAGAGGGGCACATAGGGAAAAAGGAGGCTTATTCACTCTTTTGTTAACTTGGAGAGGAAGAGGAGAGAAATGGATATGGGAATGGAAGCAAAGGAAGAGGGCAAAAATGGTGCCTCCTTTCATGGAGGGCTCTAGGAGGCTTTGGCTTCCATTTATTTGTTGTGTTCATGTTTTCTTGGAGGAGGGCACACTATAGGAGGAGGGTGCACACCTAGCAGGGAGGTATTCTACTTGTCAGATTGTTGATTGGACTGTCTTGTTGGAGAGGTAGCACACAAGGGAAGATTTGTGTGCATTGGTTTCTTCTACAAGGCTTTGAGCAGTAAGGGAGCAAGGCTATAGTGGGATTGAGCAACAAAGGAGAAGGGTGCACCATGCTTAGGCGCATTCACCTTCTTGGACTTGTATAGCAGTTTGAGAGGGGTTTCCTTTGTATCAGGTTCATTTGTTTCATGTACTTGTTGTATCTCATGCTTTAGACACCAC
>JASDQU010738059.1:189226-226639 GCA_032191745.1 Picea mariana | reverse complement strand
TTCCCTCTAGGTACACCTACCCTATTCAATTACAATGAATGGGGTTGTCTAGTCCAGAATCATACCTAGATCTCAGCCAATCTACAATAAAGGCCGATCCTATCTAATGCCTGCGCAAAGGCATGGCTTTTCTGGCTCAACAGCCTAAGCACATTAAATTACATTCAATACAAATTCAAAATGAGGCTGCACCTCCCTTTCAGCCCTGAATGAGTGTGCGCTGACGTGGTTGACTGGCTGGCATGGAGAGATGCTCCTGCATCATACTCCATAGCTGCAAAAAAAAAAATCATGAGCTCCTGCTCATGAGCTTCCCCTGTAGCTTGTTGGAATCCACCTGGGTCCCAGACAAGTCTTTGGAGCTTTCCCTTTACTCCATTCTAATGCTGTTTCTTCCACTGCGCTGCTGCTGCTGCTTTTCTTTTGCCCAACTGCTCCTCACTGGTAGTCTGCGTTGACCTCAACATCAACTCCATGATCTCCTTGATCGCTTCATCCAGCTGCTCCAGTGGCTGGTTTTTCTGTTGCAGTCTCCTCAGCTACAAAAATTTTGGGCCATTGGGAAGATCATCATGATCCCCCACGCCTTCCTCTTCTGTCTCCAACCTCACCTATTGGATGTGCATGCCCTACACTTTCACCCTGTCTTCTAGGGTCTCAATCTGCTCCCACAGCTCAGCAAGACATATGCCGTCTGTGTCTTCTTCTTCTGCTTCTGCAACCTCCCATGTTGAAGTCTTTTCAGATGAAATGCCGAATATGTCGAACCATTCCTCGGAATGCTCGTTTCCCTCTTCTGTTTCTTTTGCTTTCAGCTCAAATGCTGTAGCTCGCTCAGCTTGTTGGATGAATTTGTTGATCTATCCCTCAGAACACTCATTCTTCTCTTCATCCACTTGGGAAGTCTCAGATACCTACTCCAACTCTTATTCATCTTTGACAGTCATCTCCAACCGTGACTGCTCTGCTGTTGCTGCATGTACAACAGAATTTTCTGCCTCCTCCTGGGCAAATGGCAGGAATATTTCAATTCCCCCAATCATCAGTATATCATCCTGATGTTCCTCCTCTCCTGTCAGCTTCATCTGCTAATCTTCTTGCGAGATTATATGCTCTGTCATCTCTCCTGGTTGAGCCTGACTTCTCAAATCATCCCTGCCCATCTGGCCATATGGGATGCTTCCACTGCTGCTTCCTTGGCAGATTATGAGATCAACCGATCCCATCTTCATCAACAACCTTTGCTGAATTGAACTCTCCCTTGAGTCCAAGAGACTCTCAGACAGTCTCAATTTTTCATCTCTGCCCTCCAGGCAGCTTAGTATGCTTCCGCTGCCCTCTTGGAAGTCTTCGAGATCTTCACCTGATCTCCTTTCATCGCCTAGCTAGAAATGAAAAGTTTCATGTCTGTCCTCACGACAGTCTTTGAGATCCTCAGCCGATCTCATTTCTGTCCCCCTGCCCAACTGGCAATTTGAAATTCTCTGGCTGCCCTCACGACACTCCTTGACATCCTCAACTGATCCCAATTCGTTGCCCTCCTGGCAAATTGGAATTTCTTCTTTTCTGCCCAACTGGCAGTATTTGAAACCATCAGCTGATTCCAATTCATTCCAATCATCATCATCATCATCACCATCGAGAATTTTTCCTGTCTCTGGACAACAGTAACAAATCATGTTTTCTTCTGTGGCCCTGAGGTTCTCAGCATACCTCAGCCATCTTTTCAACAGCCTACGTTGTCCTATGACCATCAGCTGCTTGACTGGCCATTTCGCTTTTGCCTTCTTTATTGGCAATTCACGCAGTCGTCTCCTCCTCCTATCCTGCCGCATCCGCAGTTCCATCTTCTCTATGTCTACTTTTAATTCATAGAGCTTTCGAGTCTCTTCTTCATCCCATTCGGCAAGCTTTTTTGCCTTTCTTTTCTTCCTATGGCCTTCAGTGGCCATTTTGTCGTGTCTATCTGTCCCCTCGATAGATCTGCTGCTGTCACTCCAGCAATCCTGAGTGCTCAGCTTCCTTCTATAGTCTCCCTCTGACTGTCTATGGATTGCTACCTCCGGCAAGCAAGTCCCCACAGAGTTCTCAGCAACCCTGTCTTCCTTCACCTGCAATATACAGATGAAATCCTGCTCTGATACCACTTGACGCAAGTTAGGTGAGTATCAGAGTGCTCCCAGAGTCCTCAGCAACTCTGTCTTCTTCCGCTCCTTTGTCTCTTCCTGCCTGAAATATACAAGCAAGAATTTCCGGCTCTGATACCACTCTGACGCAAGTTTCCCCTCACCGAGCAAGCCGCTCCCACCAGGACCTTCTTCACAATGGGCCCGAAGAGTCTGAGCTCTTCCAACTCCCCTCGGGGTCACGAGTCACCCACAATAATCCTTCGGCAATCTCCCCCTTCAGAAATTGGGATATCGCGACTCGGGARTTCGCGGTTCTCGCGAACACAATTCACATACACAGCAAAACCCCGATCCCCGATGGTCAACAGGTCAACACTTCCCTTTATCGGAGATTTCCCTATCGGGATATCGCACTCTGCAATGTCAACCTTCCATCTTTAAAATCCACGAATGCCGAGGTACCGATCCCGATACCACGCCGCCTGTACTCCACTAGAGTTTTCAACTTCCACTGTGCCACACGCCACGTCCTCTTCGGGGTTTTGCGGATCGCGAATTCGCGATGCAAAATTTCTTGTGGTCGAAAACCCCGAGACACCGAATCCCCGAAGTCCAATGACACCTTTCCTCCACCTTCTTGGGAGGCCCCACTCAGCTACGTCACTCCTGCGCTCGTGCGATCGGGAATTGCAGGATCGCGATTTCAACTGTCATGAATTTTCTTGCATTGGGGAAATCCCGAATGCCGAAACCCCGATATCACACCACCTGTCAGCACCTCTGGTGAGGCCTACGCCTTGACACCTGTCTCCCCCTCGTTCTATCGGGAAATCACCTTTTGCGATGTCAACACTCCGTATTTCAAAACCCCGAGTGTCGAGGTACCGATTCTCCGAGATCGCGCCACCTGTCTTCCACGAGTACCTGGGGTCCCACGCTGCCACGTCCTCTTCAGGACTTCGCAGATCGTGGATCCACGATCCAAGAGTTTTGTGATGTCGGAAACTCCGAACGCCGAACCCCGATATGATGGTATCGCGTGCCACCTGTCCTCGTCACAATCGACGACTCCCGTTAAATCGAGAAATCGCTATTCGCAATTTCAAAAGGAAATGAACCTTTTGCCTTTGCAATCGTCGAAGCCTAAACCTTGATGTGCCGAAATTCGATGGCCGGTTCTCTCCTGCGCCCAAGGGTTAACTCCTTGCAACTTCTCCATGATCCAACGATCCCCAGGATTTCGCGATTCTCCTCCACGAATCCTGTCCGTTGATTCTTCCTCTTGGAGATCTCCCACTCCAAAGCTTCTCTCAATTCGCACTCCTCCTGGGTCTGTTCCCAAAGTCTCACCACGGAACTATCCCTCCTGATCTTGGTTTCTCCCACTCCTTCAATGGAAAGTTGGCGCACTCCTTGCGCTCAGCATCCAATCACTCTCCAAGTGTTGGATCTTCAGGACTCTTGTGCGTTTCTTCTCCTCTGTGAACTCTCAACATGAGTCCCGTTGAGACGCGTAAAAGTGATGCCCTTACTGAGCTTCTGTCATGTAGCTTCGACCTCTACAGAAACCCAGTTCCTTTTCTCTTTCTCCTGCAGATGGAGAATACAATGCCTCCTGGTAGTCTTCCAACTCAAGCCACCTATTGCTGAGTTCTCTGGGTATTCAGTAACCCAGTGAAAGTTCCCTCACTGGCCTTCCTTCAGATGACGGAACTCAAAGAGTTCCTTCCTCCGAGCTATCTGCGTACTCTCTCAATGCCCTCCTGGCGGAGTGTCTCTGCCACAAAACAACCAATAGTTACGCTTCCCCTTGTGCTTACACACTTCGCTCGACGTCCTCCCGACGGAGCTCCTCAGGATCCTCAACAGAATTCCGGTCCTTCTAAACTTCCCAGCAGAGTTCTTCCTTACGCACACTCGATACCCTCTTAGTAGAGCTCTTACAGAACTCCCAGTAGAGGTTCTGTCTACAACATTGTCTCAGCTACACTGCCTTGACTATTGAGGTGTTCAGTAACCCCAAAAGGTCTTCCTCCTTGCGAGGTGATGACTTCAGTCCTGTGCCTCAGCACGTCTCTGCCTAACTCCTCACGAGTTCAGAAGTGCCTCCTCAGTGCACTAGGATTCAGAGTCTCAACACTATGTCACGCCCTCATGACATGAACCCTCAAAGACCTCTCAAACCTGAAATCAAACCAACTCTTTGCAAATACATGATAACAATACACAATTGCAGCATATAATGAACACACACATACAGACATGCATATAATGACAGACTGGTGTAGGAAAAACTGCTCTGTATTAATAATGGCAAATGCCTGTATATTTTACAAGGTGTTTCCGAGCTCTCTTCGCTCTACATGCATTCTATCTACATGTACTTCTCCTCCCTTCTCAAAATGAGATCTCATTATCTCTTTTACCTGAGGTGCTCTCAGCGCTTCCCTCCAGGTACACCTACCCTATTCAATTACAATGAATGGGGTTGTCTAGTCCAGAATCGGACCTAGATCTCAGCCAATCTACAATAAAGGTCGATCCTATCTAATGTCTGCGCAAAGGCATGGATTTTCTGGCTCAACAGTCTAAGCACATTAAATTACATTCAATACAAATTCAAAATGAGGCTGCACCTCCCTTTCAGCCCTGAATGAGTGTGCGCTGACGTGGTTGACTGGCTGGCATGGAGAGATGCTCCTGCATCATGGATTCCTTCTGTGTCCACAAGAAATCCCAAGTATGGAACATAACGTTGGCCAAAATATGATCTTTTTTCCTTTACCTGTAGTTTGTGCTCTTGAAGTAGTTCTAGTACTTTCCGATCATGTTGAAGATGCGCCTCCCAAGATTTACTGGATATGAGAATGTCATCCAAATATATAACAACAATGAGGCCCAAAAGAGGCCTGAATATATCATTAATAACTCTCATAAATGTTGGTGGTGCATTAGTCAATCCAAATGGCACGACTTAACATTCGAAAGGGCCAAATTTGATCTTGAAGGCTATCTTCCACACATCTGCTAAGTTCATTCTGATTTGATGGTATCCATATGTCAAATCTCACTTAGTGAACCATTGAGCACCTTGAAAACTGTCCAGCAACTCCTCAATCCAGGGTAGGGAGTAGCAGTTCTTGACCGTAGCCTTGTTAAGGGAACAATAGTCAGTGACTAGGCACATCTCAGTGGTGTCTTTCTTTGGGATTACAAAAGCAGGAGATGCACAAGGGGAAGAGAAAGGTTGTATATGCTTTGCGTTTATGAGTTCTGTCAATTGTTTCTCAATTTTCTTTGCCTTTCGTGGAGCTTGTCAGTAAGTAGGGGCATTGAGTACTGGGAGCCATGGATTGTGGTACTGGGTGTCTTGTATTGTTTGGTGGAGTAGGGCATATCAGAGAGAGAGAAACACATTGGTTTAGATGGACATGGGGATTGGTCTCTTTTTGTGTGGTGGGTTGGGGTGGGTGTCGCGGTAAGAATATAGGTGTGTCCATATTTTGAGAGTTTATATTGGTGGGTTTTGGCCAGATACACAACGTTCCGGTCTTGTTGATATGGAAGGCCCAAGAGGAGGTTGATACAGTCTAATGGAGAGACATCGCAGAGAAAAAAATTTAAATTGACCAATAGAAAAAAGTGACAATACAATGTTGAGATACCAAGAGGTGGGGCCATCTTTTTGGACCAAACCGAGTTGATATGACTTTGGGTGTGGGGTGGTGGGAATTTGTAGGTGCCGGACTAACTCTTGGGAGACCAAGTTTTTCTGACTGCCATTGTCCATGATTAGCAAGGTTAACGATTGTTTGATTTGGAAATTGTTTGTAAACATGGATAACAGGGAGGATTTGGAGTCGTCATATGTCATAAGAATCGGGGAGGGGTCAACTTCAGTGGGGTTGTCTAAAGAAACTATTTCGGTGTCCTCGATGGTTTGTGAGGAAGTGGCCTCTATATATAGCGCTTTATTAGTCCATAAGGATTTTAAAAATCTATAATTTGCAAAGGAGTGGGACTGAGTTTTGTGAAAGGAACACCACAGGGAATTGGGATTGGAATTGGTGGGACGAGGTGCTACATAATTATTAGGGCGAGTTGAGGTCTGGTTGAGTCGGGATTGAAGAGAATGGCTACGGGGAGCCACCTTTCTTTCTACAGCCAAAGCCCTTTTAAAAGCATTATCCAAAGTTAGGCATTAAAACAACTCTACTTCTCTACAAAATTGAGATAACAAGCCTGAATTAAATTTGAGAATTAATACCTCTTCTCGATCTGAGATGTGAAGCTGGAGTCGGAGTTTGCATAAATAGTCAATGTATGCTTGTACATTTTGTGGAGGTAATTTCCCATGTTAAAGCCATCTTGTCCATAAATTCGGAAGGTATCCTGGTGGATAAAAATGATCTCTCAAAACTTGACAAAGTTGTGCCCATGTTTTGATAGCCGACTCTAGAGAGTTATCATAAGCTCCTATACTTACCACTATTGTGGTGTTATCGAGTTGAGTTTCCCACCAAGTATGAGCTAGGCCTTCTAGCTGGAGAGATGCTATTTGGACTTTCCTTTCCTCAATGAGGCTTGTACAAGTCCAAAAATATGTGGAGATTCCATGGATCCATGAGTCTACAGCCTTCCCATTCATTTTCCCTGCAAATTTGGGGATTTGGGCCCTAGTGTGAAGGCAAAATGGATCTTGGTTACTCTGCTTCTGCATTCTCGTGAGCTCATTGAGGGCTAAGGCTAGGTCTTTGATCCAGAATATATTTGCAGAATGAAATGAATAAAAATTATTATCAGATTCTTAACACATAATAACAGATATACAACAAAACTGGTTTCTATTGAGTAAGGAAATAAGATGAAACTGTAAAATGCAGTGGAAACAGGCTTGCTAGAATGGTGGCAGCTTATCTCTGAGAAGAGATGTGGCGGATGTGCTCATTCGCAAGAAGATCATTACAATGAGGCTTTGAAGGACTTTTTACAATAAAAAGGAATGTCGAAAACCTTAGACATCCAAAAAACCTAACCCTAGGAGATGAAGATCCAAAAGTCATGTGGGCCCCATTTGGGTAAGTTAGTACATCAACTTCTCGGGGTCGTAACTTATGCATACAATCTCCGTTTTAGGCGGACGATAGCTCGTTGGAAAGTTCTATCCGAGGACTACACATTTTGTTTCTATCTATCAAAGTTTGTTTTGATTGTGGCGATCCCCTATAAACATTGTTTAGGGCCTCAAAACGACCTCGCAAGTCAGGGACCCAAAAACTATGGAAAAAACTGCCAAACCGGAAAAACTGCAAAAATGAGCCTGTTGGAATAGGTGGGAGGCCACTGAAATCCATCTGGATTAGTCTTGTCTTGTATTGGATATATCAGAGTCCGAGTCAATTGACAAGGGTTCTCTCCTTGGAGGCATGATTTTCTTGCACAAACTCTATGAGTGTTAAGCGTGACACCCAAACACTGAAGAATCGTTGGGTGAGAGGTAGACAGAGGGCGCTATGCTTTGGAAAGAGAGTCACACTGTCGTCATATTAGATAGGATGTAGAGGAAATCAATCTTCAAGGGGCCATGGATTCTGAAGAGGTGTGAGATTTCACTTGGAAAGTGAGATAAACACCCATGGAAATGTGAGCTGGAGGTGACCAGGAAACGGGGGACATAGATAGGGGGATACATCTATGGGATATAGGGAGCAATAGATATGTGAATCTCCTCTATGATGTGGATATATATATCTATATCCACCATAAACTAAGAACCCTTAGGAGAGTGTGTGTTATACAACAAATATAGAGAAAACCAAAAAAATGATTTTTGTTGAAAACGAGATATGGATGGCTTACAAACTTCTCTTGCTTCTCTTTCTTCCGTTGGTGGTTTTGTCTTGGATATGGAGCTTTCATACCAATTGATCCCCCTTCAAGAGAGAGAGAGAGATACATGGGAGGGCAGACTTGTTGAGGAAGACACACTTGTTGAAGGAGGGAGTAATTGCAGAGGAGGGTGCACTTGCAAAGAAAGGTGAACTTGCTGAAGAGGGTGCATTCATCAGAGGAGGACGCACTTGCTGAAAAGGGTGCACTCACCAGAGGAGGGAAACTTGTTAGAGTATGGATTAAAATCCATAATAGAGTGCAATGGCCATTGTTCAGAGATAGGAAATATTGTGGCGGCAGATACAGAGCAACGATGGGCATCAAGAAAGAGAGAAAACCCTAAAGCTAGAACAAATAGAGAAAACAAGAGAAATAAACATTTTCTCCATAAATAAGCCATCGACCTCTATTAGTTCATAGGATCACCTTTTATAGAGAAGGGAACCTACGTATTTTGTGTACATAATATTATTCTAATATCACAATAAACTAACTCTACTCTGTTAAATTGTCCCCTATTTTATCAACGGGGTTAGAAGGAAGGATAAATTCCTTATGGCCCAATATGTTAGAGGCGAGGAATCTCTTGGTACACTATGAATGTGGGGGCACTTGTGTGTGTCTATGTCTTCGCGAGAGACTAATCACGTCCAATGTGTAAATTCCAATAATTAGCCATGATGCACATATGTTGTATGTTGTATGTGATGAACCATGGAAACCAGGTGTTGGATCTATGATGTTGCTCTAGTAGGGACAATTCTCTTCTTGCACTGAGCACTGATTCTACTTCCAGTGAAAAATGAAGTAGGAAAAATCCGTCTTGCACCGGGAAAGGCTTCATGCATGGAGAAAATCTTATACTTCAAGTGCGTAACTAAAGTAGGGAAAGTCCTGAAAGGTGCATCGACAAAGAACTGGGTGGGAGGGAGCACTCTCGAGAACCATATACGAACTACTTATATGGAACTGAAGTAGAAAACAACTAAAAGTATGTGTTGATCATAAGTATGGGTGGGAGGGAACACTCCAGAGAACCATATAGGAGCTATTGTTGTCGTCGATGAACAGTCTGGGTGGGACAATGAGACAGAGAACCAGATCAACAATTGTTTCCAAGAGTTGTTGAGGTGGAGGAAATATCTCAAATAACCCAACACTATATGCCAAAAAGATCTAGTTGGGCATGGAGCCAAGAACCAGATTTTGGAAAATGAATGCATCTGCTACATAGTGATACTGTAATGTCAATGAAGGAGGTAGACGAGTGCAACGGGAAACATCGTAAGTAGCTTCTTCCTTTGAAAAGGTATTTGGACGTCCTTCAAGAGCAAGTTGACAATTTTAACATCATAGGTATGGCTTCTTGTGCAATCTATAGAGAGTCTAGATATGCGGCGAATGAATGAATGTATCGTTAAGTAGATCATAAATGGTGTGTCGATATGCCAGAATCATAGTAATACCGAAATTAGAGTTCGGGTGAGAATAAAGGAGAGGGAGATATTGACAAATAGGCCGAGTGAAAAGTAGGATAAAGACAATAGTAGGGATGGTGGGATCTATGTGTTGAGGTGCAGATCAGGTGAAAAGAGTTTCGACCCGGGTGAACTTTATTGCAAGGGTGTTTCCAATCATAGAGAACAATGGAAAGAGGAGGTGAAAAGTGTCGGAGAAGATGGTAGCTGTGGTTAAAAGGTGTTGGAAGAGAAGCAAAAATGATAAATAAGGATCCAAGATCCTTCATTTCAAATTCCTGTGATAAATGTTGTTTGATTTCATCAACCAGACTTGTAGCACTTCCCTGTTATGATTAAATCATCAACATACAATGAAATCAAAGCCACAATCCCATGTTCATCTTTCTTTATGTAAATATTTGGATCACTCTTACTTTTATGGATCCTCGTCGGAAAAAGAAGTTATCATTTTTTATATGCCATGATCTCGGAGCTTGTTTGAGACCACATAGTGATTTCTTTAACTTGCATACAAGATGTTCTTGTCGCTGCTCTACAAAACCTTCTTGTTGAACAAGGTACACTTCTTATTTTAATTCACCATTACAAAATGCTTACTTGACATTCATCCGATGTAAGTCCCAAATGTGATTAGTAGCTAATGCAATCATAAGCCTATATTCGCTATAGGTACGCATGCGTCCTCATAATCTATTCCTTGATTTTGTGAATAGATTTTGGAACCAATTAATATTTAAACTTGTCTATACTACCATCGGAATGAAACTTAGATTTGAAACCCATTTTGAGCCCGTAGGAACTTTTTTTTCAGGAAGTTCAATTAGCTCCCAAGTGTCATTTTTCATTGTGGAATCATATTTCGATTGCATAGCATTCATCCATTCTTTATGATCATTTTATTTCTCAAAATTTGAAGGTTCTTCATCACCCAAGACTCGAGACATCAAAGAATAATTTTTATGCTTGATTGGAGTCTCGATTTTCCTTGTTGATCTTCGCAGTGCCTCAATTCTTGGTGGAGTAACTCCACTCTTTCTTTTTGTACTCCTCTCGTTGCTTGCAGCTCCAACACCACTTTGAGATTCAACATCATCTTGTTGATCTTCACTTTCTTATACTCTCGCACTTCCATTGCATTCTTAGGGAAGTTTCCATACATCTTGACCATCATCATCATATGCATACTCATGGAATATAACATCCCTGCCTGCAAATATACATCTTGACCATCATCATCATATGCATACTCATGGAATATAACATCCCTACCTGCAAATAATTTGTGAGTAATATGATCATACATTTTGTAAGCCTTATGGTCAGCACAATATCCAATGAAAATATATATTTGACTAACCTTCCATCAAGTTTCCTTCTATCTTCATTTGGGATGTGGGAAATTTCTTTACTCTCAATAATGCTCAGATGACTAACAACATGTTTATATCCACTGAATGCTTCATAAAGTTTTTATGCTCTAAAAGATTGGTTGGAATTCTATTTTGTACATAAATAGCTGTACTTATGTCTTCAACCCACAAATAATTAGAGAGATTCTCACATTTGAGCATGCTTCTGGCACACTCTACTATGGTTATGTTCTTCCTCTCAACCACACCATTTTGTTGAGGAACCGTGCACTGTTTCTGAATTCCATTGTCTTTGAAGTAATTTAAGAATTCTCTTGAGGTTTATTCTCCCCCTTGATGTGATCCGTGGATCCCCATATGTCTTCTTTTCAACCAATTTCCTCGAATCTTTTAAGTATTAAAAAACACCACTTTTCTTTCCTAAGAGATAGACCCACGCAGACTCAGTCCTATCATAAATGAATATAAGAAAATAAGAATCTCCTCGAAGTGTTATAGTTTGCATTGTCCCACACACATAAGTATGCACTAATTCAAGACAATATCTTCTCCATTTATTTGTCCTCATTAGAAACTCTTTCCTACCTTGTTTTATTTTCATTGAAGTAAATCTCGGTCTTTGAGATTTGAATGTCCATATCTTAAGTGACAAAGTTATTATGTAGACACAGTTGTAGGTAACAAATATGGATAGCTCTCAATAATAACATCAACTCTGTATAGGACTCCCACTCCGATTCCGACTTTGTAGTGATCTTGCACATCCTTCACTTGACAACCCGACTTCACAAATTCAACATTCAAATCTCGATCTGCGATTTTTGAAACTGAGATTGGTTTTTTCTTAGTCCCTGGTACGTACATTACATTTTTTATTTGTTTCACATGAACATTTGAAAAAATTACAGACACGTCACCATATCCTTTTATTTTATGAAATTCGTCACCGCCCAGATAGATTTTAACACCATTAGTGTTTTCATGATAGGTTTTAAACCAATCTCTATTACAAGTCATATGAATAGATGCTCCTGAAACTATGAACCATGCATTGCAATCGTTTGTTTCTAGTAATAGGGCCACATATGAAACAAATAGCTTTAGATTTTTGAGGTCATCACTTACCTCTTCTTCTTTATCGACAAAGTTGCCTTCTTTTATTCTATATTTGGACTCATCAAACATATTTTTCCTACATTCACAAGCATAGTGTCGAAACTTACCACAATAGTTACATGTACCATTCTTCTTCACACTGGTAGTTGTCCTTGATGAAGCCCCTCCTTGAAAACATTCCTCCTTTTTTCTTTACACACGACTTTCCTTTTGTATGATTTCTTGCCTTTATCCATCAAAATCGATACACTTCCTCCTTCCCTCTTCTCACATAAGGATCCATGCCAATTCATTAGGCGAAGGTGATATCTCTCTTGCTGCAAGACTCATGATAAATACTTTATATTCATGCATCATAGCATTTAATGTTACAATACCTAGATCACTAATCGACACTTCCTCACCAACAATCATAAATTAAACACACAACAGATAAACAAAATGCAGAAAGAGCTGGTTCTCTATTTCATATTTTTGGAGGAGAAATACGCATGCATATAGAGATCAATGGATCCTTCAAAATCGGATATGAATTTGATGCATGCCTATCTAACTGAGTATTCTTACTACTAGACTGTCTCAATTATCTTCCTACACTCTATTCTTACTACCTGACTCTATCATTTATTAACCTACACTCTAGTATTATTATCAGACTCTATCAATCCCTTGCCAACCTAAAACCTATCAATGTGTCGGCATTTACATTTATTCGACAACCACATTTGATGAGATACTCCAATGTTGGGAAGTTGGAGTTATGTGTGACAACGGAGGGCATTGCTTGTGGATGATGCTTCAAGAATAAGGGAAGTGTTGCACAGGAATATTTAGTTCTCAAAGTAATGGTCGAATATTTAGTTTTCAAAGTATTTGGATCAAGGATGATTTTAAGGATGGAAATTTATTTTAAAATGTAGAAACCTTGGCGAATCTTACTAATCCTTCATATGTCAACTATAAATGTTTGGCGATATTTTTGTAAAAATATTCAAATTTCTAAGTATTTTATATAGTTTTTATAAAATTTTGGCGATTTTTAAGGTAAAATAATTTTATCCTATAGAATTTGGGCGAATCATTTTTAAAATAGCGAATAGCATTTTTGGAAAAAACATGGAAAATTAGCCCATGAGCGAAATTTAGCCCCTAAAATCATCAGTGATTTGGACTCATCAAACTTATTTTTCCTACATTCACAAGCATAGTGTCGAAACTTACACTAAATTAGGCGTGCGTAGCCCTGGTAAAATTACTGGTAAAGTCTATGTGTAAACCTATGTGGAAAAATAGGGGGAGCATGTGGTATTCCAGGATACCCTGGTTATAGGATTTGAGGGAGGTTGTCCCTGAAGGTGAGTGGTTGGGCCCACGGTATTGGTGACCCATGGTTTTAATGAAGTCTTTAAAAGGATTATGATACTTCATTATAGTGTGGGAATTACATGTAATGAAGCCTTTAAACGGCTTAGGATACTTCATTATAGTGTGTGCACGTATGATGAGAGAGCATGGTAAAATGGGGGAAAGAGACTGTAAAAAGGAGTGAAGAGGAAGTCACAACGAGTGTGTTGTAGGTTGTATTTTTCTACCTTGTTGGAAGGAACAAGAGAAGGACTTACACTTTCTTCTCCGTGGACATAACACACATTGGGCGAACCACGTATGCTCTTATAAACATTTAGGTATGTAGGTGATTATTAATAATCTACGAATATGTTATGTAAACGTAGGAGAACTTTTAAAGAGAATATGGGCAATTGGAGAATTTATTTTCTGAAAAAAAATCCAAAAAGTAGCCAATTGATGAAAAGTTTCCGCTAAAAAATACCCTAAATTGACGAGAGATACAAAAGTTGGGAAGTTGGAGTTGTGTGTGAAGATGGAGAGTATTGTTCATGGGCATGGCTTCAACAACGAGGGAATCATGCATGGGGTGTTAATTTTCAAAGCAGTGGTTGAGTGTGCTAGCCTATCTTGTCCGCTAATCACCTTTGGCATTACCATTCCCTGTATAAGGGGTATCTCCTCACCATTAAAAATACATCTTAATGCTAATCTCGTGTTTGTTTCTAGATAGACCTTAGAAAGGGTGTTTCAAAAACAATGCTTCTCAAATGGAAAAAAATTCAATACACTCAAGTCTTAGATCATGAGAACATGGAATTTCGTTGTTGGACATGTCATCTACGAGGGGCATCTGCAAGCTAGTTGTCCCCATGTTTGTGCTCATCTTCCCATGAAGAAAGGGAGAAAATCAAAATAAAAAAGATTTCATTTTTTTTAGAAAATGGTGATGATCAACAATCACAAGTGCCGATAGGGAAAACCACTCCTTGTTTCGGGGCCAATGCAAAAGACATGTGTACAATTATAAAAATTTCCTTCTCGAAAGAGATAGTTGTTCCCGGAGCTTCTTTGGGTGGGACAAAGAGGCTTCATGAAAGTGATTCATATGATTTAGATAAATAATCAGCTAGCTCTATGAATCCTCCTATATTAGATAAATAATTAGTTATCTCTATGAATTATCCTATACTGCCTCTAACTACTTACTGTGGATCCTCCTTCCGGGGGTGCCAAGAGATGAGACAAAAGAATGGGAAAAATGGAAGAATTGGTGATTTTTTTAAAGGACGAGCATGTATTCTGACATTTTATTTTTTCTTCAATGGATAGAAATTGTGACTGCTTTTCTTGGAAAAACAACCGAAAAATAATGCATGGAATCTAAATGGGCAGAATATGCACTTCAAAATCTTGTAGAAATCCCTCATAGTGTAGACTCGAAGACATATTTATTTTGAGTGAGATGACACAACTAAAAGTGAATTCACCCTACCCAAAAAGAGTTGTTCAACCCCAAGTCATTCTCATTTGTCTTTTGACTTGAAGCGAAAATGAAAGCGTTATGCAAGTAGAGTTGTCAACTCTTTCTATATTAGTCGATTTAGTGTCACATTTTGGAAAAATAAAAAACAACAAAGTGGTCTATGGTATAGTGACAAGGCTTCCTACATTTTGCCAAAAATGAATACTATGCAAAATCATTTCCTTCTTGAGATGGATGCCATGATTCCATGCCCGATATCAACAACTTGGACATACATATCTTAGCTAAATTTTGCAATCATACATATCTTAGCTAAATTTTGCAATTGTTTCATTGCCCCTGATACCTTAGGGATGTGGTTTGGTTGATTTTAGGAGTAATAATTTTCAGGGTTAAAACTATAGATCCATCTTTATGTGGATTCTTCAAAACCCACACCCGATTAAGATCTCTTAACTTTCTTTTCTTATTTTTTTAATGAAATACAAACTTATTTTTCTAACAAATTCTATAAATAGTTATCTCTTATTTCTTTTTTAAATGAAATACAAACTTAATTAAAAAAAAAAAAAAATCATAAATAATTATAATAGGAGACAACAATCATTTAAAAAAAAAATGGTTGTAATGAAAATAACTTCATATGTCAGATTTGGACAAGGGACAAGAACTTCAATAGCTATTGATCCACCATACTTTCCTGAAAAAAAACTTCAATTGTTATTGATACACAATACTTTTCTGAACATTGCAATCCTCCATCCTCGTTTTCCTCAATTTACTTAGAGAAGAAGCCGACGATTATGTATTTTAACACGAATTCATGTCAGATATGTAGCCAACAGAGTCAAAAATTAAATTTGAGGGTGCAGATTCCTTATATTTGCTTTGCGTTGATCACACAATGAATGAATCTTAATGGTAGTCAACATTCACATTATTTTTTATAAATCATGTAGAAGTTGGTATCGTACATTTTCTCTACTCTTTATATAACGAATGCAGTCTCATTTTTGTCCTTACACCTCCGCCATTATAAGTTATGGATATTTTTTCTTTTTTTTTAAGAAGAGATGCATGATGCACGACTGGATCTGTTGAGGCGATAAGATATTAGGGTATGTTGTGTCAGGTAAACAGTAAAGAGTAAACATTTATAACACTGAATTTCACAATCCCAAACAGACAACGATACCGATGAAGGTATGGTCTTTCTCTTTATGTCCAGTCAGTGATCGAAAGTCCTGGATTTTTATTTTTATTTTGTTTGAATCAGATGCATCATGCAGGGCTCTAGCCTCCATCAATTCAACAAACAAGACATTAGGCTGTGTTGTGGCCGTTAAACAGGGCGTAGGCTAAAGGCCAAACGAAATGGACCTTTGTCGGCCATCCTTTCACGGCATCCCGACACCCGTCGCCGATCATCTCTACCCTCCAGCTACCTACCCGTCCATACGCCACATCCCCTCTACCACCTCTGCCCATCTACCACCATCCATACATCATCCACACACATTCCCTCCAGCCCATCTACCACCATCCATACATCATCGGCCTACATCATCCACCCCCGCCATCCCATACATACATCCCCGCCATCACTTCACCACCTACCCACCCATCCCCGCCATCAATTCACCACCTTCACATCCCTTCTCCACCTGAACCAATTGCTATTGTCCATGTCCCGCCTCATCCAGTTTCCTCCCGCTCCTGAATTCCGCATCCATATCTATGTTGCTTCTCATCCAGGTTAGTAGTTCATCCTCTGTTAAATTCTGCTTAAATTAATTACAGTTACTTACTATGTTGTCTACGTCACTATATCTGATGCTTGATTTTCTGTCTGGTACCCTACCCTGGCTGTTGATTGTCTCTCTCGATGCTTGCAATACTTCTGGAATGGCACTTCCCCGCTATTAATGGTTTTCAGTCTCGATCTACTTTTGCCTCTACCAACAAATATTTCAAGCGCTTAGGAAACTCAATCTACTAGTATATGCTGCTAGGTATGCTGCTGCCTATACCTCTACTACCCGTGCTACTGGTCAAACTAGGTCAACTGGCTTGAATGCTAAAACTGGTCAAACTGGAAATGTATCTGAAATTTATTGAATCATTGTTACTGTTACTACTGCTTCTCTTTGTGCTTTTCAAAGACTTTAAAAATACTAATTTAACAAACTTTTAATAACTATAAATGGTCTCAAATTGGCCATGAGACCTCCATTGAAATTCAGAAACTGGTTCACGATACCCCTGAAGTCAGTTGTGCATTATAAGAGTTAGCTTCCGCTCAAGAATCTGGTAATTCTTCTTCTGCTAGGCTTCTACTCATTTCCCAACCAATGCTGCATGTGAACTCCGATGGCATCCAAAAACACTCCACTTTTCCCGTGGAATCCAACTATCTTTCCGCCCGTCTGTGCAGATGTGAAGAATGTGCCCAGCTCCTCTCCGAATGGCCCATACTTGCCTCTGCTGGAGTAGAATGATAATGATATTTCCTATAGGCTAAATCTAACCCAGGTAAATAATCTGGGAATTCTACAGGGAGAAATTTCAAAACATATTTTTATGCTGGCATTGGCATTGGCAATGGAAATGGAAAATCCTTAGCTCTGGTTGGGCATGATGTATCAATGGAGTCCTTGAACTTTTCCCTTACGCTGAGAAGTTGGAAGGAATTGACAACATTATCGAGCCTGGCCACAAATTCTATCAACAGAGATGCAAATGTAGCTAAAGAGAGGCATGTAGTGGAGCTTTCTGATTCTCCTTTTGGAGTTGGAGTTTGAAATGAGAGGAATTGATCATGATGATATTTAGATGCCCATGAACGTTGCTTCCCCAATTTCGATTTCGGTTTGTTGCAGCCTACAATTTCCTTTGATACAGAGGGGCTCACGTTTCCGCCATCACTGCGTGGGTATATCGGAGGTTTTGATTCGCTGTAATATATCCCCCATGGACTCGCCTCCATATTGTTGTAAGCCTCTGCCTCTGCTTCCTTTTTGTTATCTGAAATGATAACCCAACCTTGAGAATTGACAAGAATATGAGATTGTGAATTGATCTTTTTCTATAAATTCATAGCAGCTGCCTTTACTTTGTCCAGTATGTCTCCACGCTTTAGTTTTGACATATTCTCCATGTTATGCCCCACTTCCCGTAGCACCTTTGTAGCTTCACTACTAACTCGCCTYAGTTCATTGCTGAACTCCTCTYGCAGTTTAAACGAAGGCTACAAACACAAACCRACCATAAATAAATTGTCACTAACGCAGGGAAGGCGATCTAAAAACTGTATGAAGGTTCACAGTTTGAACAAATAGAAAACTCCCAATAAATTTCCACAACTTTCTAGCTATAATATTCTGGCTGTATTCTTAGATTATCTGCCCAACTGGAGACTATTGAATTCATTACTATACAAAGACATACGTGGATCTCTGATAGTGTGCATCCATGCAATGCCAAGGACACAGAGGCGCAGTTCCTTAAGGCACCGCCAACTCTGATGAATTCTTGCCAAGGATCCTTCATCATTCTATAACACCCATGAGTAGGATTCCACCTTGCAAATCCTTCCTGTTACAGTCATGTAAACACATTTTTAGACCAGAAGACCTTATTTACAAACAATATAAACAAATTGTATTGTATTGTCTGGACAAATTATAGAAGCATACCAACGTTTCCTCTATTGTCGCTGAGACGAGTACCGACCTATAGCCACTGTAGATGGGATCGTCAACATCTTGGCATGTCAAGATTTATGAAGAAATTCGTTTGAATTCTCTGCGAGAAAGATACTCGTTCACACACCCTGTGCTGCAGCATCAACATTATTACTATACACGTATATATACAGCCTCAACATTATTATTATATTTGGTTTGAGTGGTTCTAATGGTTAATAACATTTGTTTCCTTTTAAGAGGTCACAACTTCAAATCCAGAGGGTAGGGTATGTATACTTCTGGGATGGTTAAAAACATGTGTTTCCTTCAAAGAGGTCACAAGTTCAAATCTAGAGGGGTTAGCATATGTATACCTCAGTAGAAATGGCTGGTCAACATTATTACTATATACTTATATAAGAACATGTGTTTCCTCTTAAGATATCACAAGTTCAAATCCAAAGGGTAGGGTATGTATACCCCTACCATGGTTAAAAACATATGTATACCCCTACGATGGTTAAAACCATGTGTTTCCTCCTAAAATATCACAAGTTCAAATCCAGAAGAGTTAGAGTATATATACCTCAGTAAAAATGATTGGTGGTATCTAGCTTGACTGTGACGTTAAAATAGATTAGGATTATGATAAAAAAACAAACATCATAAGTTTAATGACTTTAATTCTTCCCATTTTTGAATAAATGGCATATTATAGTGTATACTTTCGATGGAGTCCGCCACATTTGTGAAATTTTTGACTATCAATTTATGGAGGTCCTCTCCTGCCCAAATGGGGTATATACACGTGTTCACAACCAAACTTACGATTGTGCCCATAGCAATGAGGAGAAACTGGGTGACTGTTACGTGACTAAAATCTCTCGTTTTAGAGCCAGAGTCCAAGATATAACAAAACGTCAAAATGAATACAATGAAACAATATTCATAAGATTTAAGCTTTGGATATAGCTTCACAAAAGTGGCGAGCGAGCCTGAAATCAAGGGGAAAAAAATTAGAAGATGAGAAAGGATTGAGTACCTTATCATCCCTAGGACACATAATTAGTCAATGGAATAATCAACCCGTTGTAAATACACTGATTATGATGACTATAGGCTCTAATGTCCAGCCACTATCAGAAGCCAAGGCTACGACAACAAGAGCTAAAGCACCCGCTGAAAGTGTTCGCAAACCTCGATTGAAACCCTTTCTCGGTGTTGCAACTGTCAATATAGAATTGTATGAACATAAACTAAATTTTGATTGCACCAACCATAGTATCTGCTAATCTGAATAAGAATTTAATAAGTCAAAGACCATACCGATAGTGAATTCAAAGACAACCACCACGGTCAAAATGGCCCAAACAGAGTGGGTGCTGATATCCTTGTAATCTGATTCATCCATGAATATAAGCAAGGATATGAGTATGAGAGCCATCCCCATATTCACTGAGAATATACCATTGCAAGCATTGCATTTCACTAACTCGCAGGCAGGGAAACCCCAATCTCTTAATCCCTTCTGTAGTTGGTCAATCCAGAACCCAGTACAACATCTTCCTATTGTTTCATTTTCATCTGGACTTGTAGGTAAAAGGATTTCTCTACTCAAGGACATAGAATCTCTGTATACAACCATGAAAATTACTTCACTAATCGAGCTCTTCAAAGTTGCAGAAGTGAACACAATCTCAGACAAACCTATATATTGCCTTGGATGGCGATTACTGTCCCAGAAAATCACAATTATAGCCACTTGAATGGAAATACCTTGTAAAACCTGGAAAATACCTAAAACTTTCCATTCATCCAGTAAGATTGAAATGAAAGAGATAGACCTCGGGTTGGAACCTCTGGTTACCCAACATGGGGAGACATGGTTGCATGCATTGAAAATGGAAGATTGTGATTTTGTTGGCATGTTACAAAAACCATTAAAGGAAAAGATATATATATAATACTTGGGAGGTCCAGGACCATCGTGAGGTTCACATCAATTGCAACGACATAGGCTAAGGTCCAAACGAAATGGACCTTTGCCGGCAGTCTTTTCACGGCGTCCCGAATCTCGTCCGACTCCCGTCGCTGATCACCTCCGCCCTCCGACTGGCTACCCGTCCATACATGCCATCCCATACACACCTACATTCCATCCCATACATCCCTGCCATCCCTTCACCACCTACCCACCCATCCCCGCCATCAATTCACCACCTTCACATCCCTCCTCCACTTGAACTCCCTGTGATCGTCTGCGTCCTGCCTCTGTCATTTCCTGGTTCATGTTTGAGTGCTGGAGTCCTCTGGAGTACTGGAGTTKCTTCTTCTATAGAAGACATCTCCTCCCACAACTTTCCAAATAACTAAAAGTCAGTCCCAAGAGCATCACCGACATATTTCATGATGCTTGTTCATTCTATTAAAAATACATCTTCACGGCTCCAATTTAAAGTTGCATGTGTATTTGATACACTATTTGCAAGTTTTTATTATGATATGTCTTCTTATTTTCATTACAAAAACATCATTTCCTCTCGCTGATCTACAACAATGCAGGGTATTCGTCCCTACGCCCTTTCCGACACAGACTTTTAAAATAACCTTTCCTGAATTCGGCATCCAGATTTGTGTTGCTTCTCATCCAGGTTAGTAGTTCATCCTTTGCCTAAATTAATTGCATTTCAATGTATCATTGTTATTGTTACTACTGCTTCTCTTTGTATTCCCTCCCATGCAGATAAGCTTACCATACCCACCAGTACCACCGATTGCCATATTCTTTAGAAACATCCCAACAGGAATTTTCTGGGTTATCCTTACATCACCTTTATGGTATTTGCATTTGTGCTCTCTGCTTCAAATATCTTGTTCATAAGGTCCCTGTCAAAAAGATCGAAAAGCAAAAGGTCACCTTCTTCATTCCTTTATTCATTTTGATTCCATGTATATAATGTGGAATTTTATATATTGGGTCTGATAAATTCGGGGCAGCATTGTGCGAATGCTATCCTGTTGGTTATTTTTAGTTTTTGTAATTATATCAAAAAACGTGATGCCTCTTATTTCAATAGAGGGCGAAAAGACCGTTTTATTCTAATTCCTTTTGAATTTTTGGATGTTTGTTAATTTACACAATGCATACTATCGGGATTTTATTGGGGTGCTTAAATGAATTTTTAAGGCTTCCTGACTGATACATTGATTCGAAAGTACTTATATATACAATCCACTATTCAGTAACAAAACACCCAAATTATGGGGCGTGATTCTAACAAGGATTTTCAGTGTTCTACTATTCGCGTTAAACATCTTTCAAATTATGAAAGGTAGTAACTGATATAACGGAAATGGATTTTAGACAAGTGTTGAATGGTTCACATATCTCAGAAAAGGTAAAGAAACTTAATCTCTATATAGGCATTGAGCTAACTTACTCTTTTATGTTTTATGGCTTTAAAAAAGATTTTATATTACAATATTTCCTATAGGTAAGACAAGATAATTTTATTAATATCGAAGGAATGACCACAATAAGTTGGTCAATAGGACTACAGAAGTACATCAATTGTTGATACATAGTGGGATTGAGTGTGAAAACAACTCCTATAGTTACACTATCAAAAACAAATATAGCTCTAAGTAGCTAGCTAAAAGAATAGGTACAAGGTACATGAAACATGTTCAAAACTCTAAATTAATGTGCAATACAAAAGAGAGGAAGTTAGGACATGTTGGAGCTAGATGCGAAATCCAGGTGAGGGGATAGAGAACCAAGCTCCTTAGAAGAGTCATCAATCATTGTGAAGGGGTTGATGAGCGTCTGAATGATGTTATCTAAAGGATGTCTAGGGTCAAGGGGGCTTGGCTTCAAGGTCTTCAGAGGAGCACTAAAGTAAGAGGGTCCATCTCTCCTAACACCTAAGGTCATGGGGAAGAAACTGTAAATGGAGGACTCACCACTCAAGTAGAACTGGAGAGTAGTACTTTTTGCAGGGGGAGTCTGACTCTAGGATTTCTTGGAGCTGATCCATCCGCTAAATTGGTGGTCTATGTAATAGGATATAGAATGATATCACTTCATGGGTCTTGAAGAGGTTGGACAAATATTCGCAGTGGAAGGGTGGAGAAAAAGGAAACTCGGGGTCTCACTGATCTAGAATCAAAAGCAGTGTGGATCTCTTCCAGAAGTATGAGAACAATGTCCACAAAACTAGAGGCTTTTGATTGCCTCTTTTACGCTTCAAAACCAAAACTAGTGTTCTTCCAATCCCTTATAGAGTCCTCATTCAAATGGAATATAGGACACTGCAAATATTCTTCATAGCTTGTTACAGTGCGGAAATATTTGTACATTCCCACAGTCAGAGTACTCAAGAGTTGCGAACTCCCCGCAGTCAAGTAAGTCGTGAGGTGCGGAAACATTTGTTGTTGGCGCAGGTTGTGTTAAAATCAAGAAGTTAAACATTTATTGTTTTGCGGTGAAATGTGATTTGTTGGAGCCCCATTAAACTTCGATTTGTGAAAGTGGAAGGCACGTCGACCCTGCCTATCATAATCGTTGCATGCATGCTACGCTTTTTTTTTGTTTGTTGGAGAATCACGAGTTTATTTGAATCACGTGGAAGAGAAGGGTGTTGTTTTTTCCAATTTTTCATAAAGTTTGCATGCGCTGGAAGTCCTATCCATTCTCACATTTGGAAAGTGTGAGGTATAAAGTTTTTAAAGATCATATGTGGAGGATTGAAGTTTATTGAAGTGGACATTTTTTAAGTGGATATTTTATTTATTAAATAAGAGAGGTGAAGTTTATTTTGGAGTTTATTATTTTAAAGTGAATTTTTATTCATAGTGGATATATTTTATAAAGAGGTAAAGAGGGAGTTATAAGTTTTTATTTTAAAAAGTCAATATTTTGGATATTAAGATGCATGCATGCTTTAAGCTAAGAACAGAGGTAGATTTGGACTAGTGGATTCGAAGGCAGAGCGACAGATTGCTCAACACAAGAGAAAATTCGACAAAATGATACATATCTTTGGTGATTCACTTGCAAAGACTAACTTGCAGAAATGGCGAATCCTCTAGCAAAGACCTACCTCAACGAAGCCAACAAGTTAGATGGTTAAAACTTCATTAACTAGAAATTCAAGATGCAGACGCTCATGGAGGGCTATGGTGTCTAGAACATTGCGAATGGAACTGAACTGAAACCTGATGCAGCTGCAGGTGCAAGGCGGTTCATGGCAGAGAGGCAGTTCATTGTAGAGAAGACAATCACCAAATCAAGGTATGCACTTTGATAGGAATGAGTCAAAGAGTTTTTTTTATTGTGGTCGACCTGGACATATGGTTAAAGACTTTCATAAGAAGAAAAGTGATGAGGCTAGGAATAAACCTAGAACACATTCAGGTCATTATGTAGAAAAATCTTCAAATCAAGATCACAGATTATTTATTGCTAGTGATGATATTGATGAACCCTCGAATTTTGACTCATGGGATCTTAGGCTGTTTGTGTCTAATGCTGCTTTATCTGTTGAAACTGATGATTCTAATGCCTGGTTTGTGGATTCCGGAGCATCAATACATATGACTTGTAATAAAAATTGGTATGTTAATTTTAAAGAAACACAGAATGGTGCCAGCATATATCTTGGAGATGACCGCGCTCATCAGATCAAGGGATATAGAGACATTCCTATGACATTGCCAAATGGTACCGTTCATCACATTCACAATGTGGTGTATGTGCCAGGAATAAAGAAAAAATTGATCTTTGTGTCCACCATTACAGATCAGAACTTGAAGGTTGAATTCTTCAAGAATTATTGCATAGTGAAGGATCTGCTACACCACTTCCGAACTATTGCAACAGGTGTCAGAGTAGGAGGTCTATACAAACTCGATGTTACCAGCAAAACACATCATGCACTGACTTCTGCCACTATTCTAACAGAGATTCTTTGGCATCAAAGGTATGGACACATCAATCATCCTGATTTATTGTTGTTACATAAAAAGAATATGGTTGAAGGACTTCCCATGTTAAAGAATGAGAAAGTTGCTTGTGATGGATGTGCATTAGGAAAGATGCACATAGATGAATTCCCCTCTAATCCAGATAAGAAAAAGAGAGATGTGTTAGATCTTGTGCATACTGATGTTTGTGGGCCTATGTAGACTAGGTCTTTAGGAGGTGTATTTTACTTTCTATTATTTATTGATGATTGCACGATATACACATGGGTTTACTTCCTTAGACGAAAAACTGATGTTTTCAAGTACTTTAAGGAATTCAGAACCATGGTGGAAAAGCAGACGAGAAAATCCATCAAAATCCTCCGTTCAGATCAAGGGGGAGAGTATAAATCAGGGGACTTCAACAAATATTGCAAAGATAATGGAATAGTACAACAGTTTACAGTACCTCACACTCCATAGCAAAACGGAGTCACCGAAAGGAAAATCAGAACTCTGGTAGAGTGTGCACGCAGTATGATGAAAGGTAAGAATCTCTCAAATGCATTTTGGGCTGAAGCCATAAATACTGCAGTTTATTTAAAGAATAGAATTCCAACAAGGTGTCTTGATAATGTTACTGCTTTCGAAGCCTTGTATGGTTCCAAACCTGCAGTTAATAATTTGAAAGTATTTGTGTGTAAGGATTTTGCACATATTCCAAAGGAGAATAGGAGGAAATTGGATGCTAAAGCCACTAAATGTATTTTCATTGGGTACTGTTTTGAATTTAAAGCATACAAACTGTTTGATCCTGCTACTCACAAAGTATTTGCAAGTAGAGATGTACTTTTCCATGAGTAGGAAGCAGGAAATCATGACGACAATAGTCATGAGGAATGACAGATACTTCTTGATGAAGGAGTTAAAGAAGAGAAACAACAACAGAAACAACCCACACAACAAAATCCATCCCCACAGTGACAACAACCATCCCCACAACGACAACAACAACAACAAGAAGAAGGACTCAATGATATGGAAAATTCAAGCAGTCACAGTTCACCTACAGGTGAAGACAAATCTTCACAAAGTGGGGAGGAAGATAATATATTGAGAAGATCTTCAAGACAGATTCGACTTCCTGAGAGGTATAAAGACTATGCCCTAATGAGAAGCATTTAAAATGTCATAGAACCCATGAATTTTTATGAAACTAATGAACATGATGAATGGAGAAATGCAATGGAGGAGGAATATGAATCTATAATGAAAAACAATACTTGGGAATTGACTGAATTGACTAAACATAAGAAGCCCATTGGATGCAAATGGATATACAAACCCAAGTTTAAATAAGATGGTAGTATAGATAAGTATAAGGCTAGACTGGTTGCAAAGGGGTATTCACAAACAGAAGGTATTGATTATGCTGAAACATTTGCACCAGTAGATAAATTGAATACTATCAGAATGTTAATTGCTTTAGCTACAAAGTATCATTGGAAGTTGCATCAGTTAGATGTTAAATCTGCATTTTTGAATGGTGAGTTAAAGGAAGAGGTTTACCTTACTCAACCTGAAGGTTTTGTTGAAAAGGGGCAAGAACACTTAGTGTGTAAGTTAAAGAAAGCATTGTATGGACTAAAACAGGCACCTAGGTCATGGTATGAGAAGATAGACTCTTTCTTTCTTCAATAGGGTTTTATGAGGAGCAAAAGTGATCCAAATCTGTATACCAAATTTGATGAACATGGGTATATAGTATTGATTTCATTATATGTTGATGATTTAATAATTACAAGAAATGCAGAGAAGTTGATTGATGAAATCAAGGAGCAATTATCAAAGGTATTTGAAATGAAATATCTTGGTGAGTTACATTACTGCCTAGGTCTGGAAGTTTGGAGAAATTCAGGCCAAACTTTTGTTTGTTAGAGTAAGTATGTCAGAGAAATACTTAAGAGATTTAAAATGGATCAGTGTAAGTCTTATATTGTTCCCATGCAACAGAATGTGAAACTGTCTTGTGATGATGGTTCAAAGGAGGTGAATGGCACTGTGTATAGACAGATGGTGGGTAGTATGAATTATCTCACCACAACCAGACCTGATATTTCATATTCTGTGAGTGTGTTAAGTCAGTTCATGGCGAAACCTCATGAAAGCCATTGGAATGCAACAAAGGCAGTATTCAGGTATCTAAAAGGTACACTTGATTATGGTATTAAGTATACTGATGCATCTGATGTTGAGTTGACAGGTTATTCAGATTTTGATTGGGCTAGCAATATGGATGATCGAAGATCAATCATTAGAATATGCGTTCAACATTGGATCCAGGGTTGTTTCATGGAGCAGTAAAAAGCAACCTACTGTATCTTTGTCTTCTACTGAAGCAGAATATAAAGCCTTGTGTGCAACAACTTGTGAAGTTGTTTGGTTAAGAAGACTTCTTCAATATGTTGGAGAAGAACGAAAGGAACCTACGATGATCATATGTGATAGTCAAAGTTCAATCAATATTGCGAAGAATCCGATTTTTCATGCAAGGACAAAGCATGTTGAATCTCAGTATCATTTTGTTCGAGAAAAGTTGTAGTCAAATGAAATAACTCTTGTGTATTGTAATACTAGTGAAAATGCTGCTGATATTTTCACTAAGCCTCTTGGAAAGATTAAGTTTGAACTATTTAGGGAGATGTTAGGTGTAGAAGTCAATCCATTCTCCATAAAGGGGGAGACTTGGAAATAATGGAGAAAGCGCCAGTTGTAAGCGCCAATTATAAGCACCAGTTATAAGCTTCAGTTGTGAGAGTCAGTTGTAGGCATGTTAAGAGTCAGTTCTTAGTTAAGAGTCTAGTTGTCTTTGGTTTTCATGTAACCGACTTCGGAGAGTCTTTTCCTATATAAAGATGTAATCCATATTCATTAAAGAATACAGAAGTGAGTGTAGCCTCACCGTGTTTGTTTGCATGGTTTATTTTATCTAGCGATGCGTTTCACATTTCAGTCTCTCAACCAAGCGAGTACTGTCTTCTTGGAACAGACTTGGTCACTCTGTCTGCTGTGAAACATTCTGTGTTTGTTTGATTAGTTGTTAGTGAGAATAGGATCAACACACCATTTCCATTTGGAATTAGTTCTTTAAATGGATGAATTATATGTAGAAACATTCAATAAGGTGTCCACAAAACAAAATAAATATTAGTATTTATTCCACTGATGTGGATGCCCAACATTATTGTATTTACTAAACAATCTTCATCTTGCATCGCCCAAACCTACCACGCTGTTCTTCTTGACAAATACTGGAGATGCTATGCTTCTTGAAAATTACTTCTGTTGTCGAGTTCACTTATAGAAAATAAATAAGGAAGATTTTGTGTCGTAGCCAAGATCCACATGGCAATCCGGAGAAGGCGATTGCGGGAGAGGTGCAAAATAGCTCCAAGTTATCATGCACTAGTGTGGAAAGATTTTGGGTGAAATCACAGTGTTTCCAGGTTCTCATGCTAGTGTATGAAAGATTTCAGGTAAGATCACATTTGCTTTAGATGGAGACAAAGGAGGTGAATTTTATAATATCTTAGTAAATAAATTGTAACGATTGATTAACTGATTTATTGCTTTTAATCATTTATTACTTTATTAAGATTAATTCAATCTTAAAAAAATTAACTCAATATATAGAGCTCATTTATTGCTTTACTAAGATTAATTCAATCTTAAAATAAAATTGGTAAAAACAAACATATATATAATTAACACATCTCCAATCCAATTTTGAATTGATAGAATATATATTTAAGGACATTCACAATATATATCCATTTGAAGCACCAAACTTTTTAAATATAATTCTTTTTTATTTTAATAAGATGTAAATGATTTTATTTCAACTTGTTTGGTTAGTATAATTTATTATAATTTTTAAAGGAGTTAAAATAGATCTATAATAATTCTATTTCAGCAGCTTGTTTGGGGGATATTATTTTAAACCAATATACAAAATCGCGGGAAATCCAATGGTCGAAAGTCGATTATCACAGGAAAGCCAATGGTCCAAAGTCGATTATTCTTACCTTGACGTTTTCCATGGTTACTTTATATTGAACATCCATCTTTAAACAAAGTTAGGACTTGAATAAGTCATTGTCCATATGGGTGAATAGGGTTTCGTGTATTTACTTCCATTCTTGGGAATATGGTTTATCAAAGCCACCACATCCTGGTTGTCCTAATATACCAGAATTAGTGTGGAAACAATAGCGGATTGTCCCACCGGTTGTGTGGCTTTCCAGCACTATCAACCGTCGACAACAACAAATTCCTCCACATATTCAAACTCAAGCACCGCGGTAAGAAAGAGAACCTACTTCCACGCATATGGCTATTTGGATTCCAACTACAACTGCACCAATATGACATAATGATGGCCAATTGAAAGAAAGAAAGCCTACTTGCACGCATATAACAACTTGGATTCCAAATACAACTGCACCAATATGATGTCAAAATCAGAATCAGGGCATTTAAAGAAAAATATATCGTGGAAGACATGATCACAAAATGGTAAGTTTTCCAAAACAACAGTGTAATAAAAATGTTAGTTTTCCAATGTGCACTTGAATACAATTTTCAAAATTTGGTATTAAATTATTGTTTCACTAGAAATAACAATGTAAAAAGTAGTTTTCCAATGTGCATTTGAATTTTTTTTTCAAAATCTTGTATTCAATTACTGTGTGACCAGATATTTTTTCATGGATGAATAAAAAATTATTTTTTGTTGTTGTCAATATGAGGTAGGTAAAGAATGAATAGGAGGAAAAGGAATTAGGTTCAAATTACAAATTTAAAAATATTATGAATAACTTCCTTAAAAAGTAGAAAGAAAAACCTTAGAAGTGAGAATTGTTGGTTTCAAGAAAGAAGAAGATGAGTTTTTAAAAGAACACTATCAGGCATTTAAAGTTGGGAGGGAGGAGAGTCCACATGAGTGCAAAGTTCCCACCTTTAGCTTCATGGACCAAAGTCCCAAAGCATCGACAGAATCCAAAAGGGGAAAGAATTTGGATGAATGAAGACCAAACAAAAAAACAATTTTCTTAAAGGACCTAGCAATGAAATTGTGTATGCCAAAGGAAAGAGGTGTACGATGCTTTCAAAGCTTTCAAATCTTGAACTATCTGAGTTTGGAGGTGTGCAAGTTGTTGAAGGAATTGTTGGGATGATATTTGCTCCCGTTTTTGGTGATCTGTGCCTTGTGGATCCAGAGTGAGAGGCATCTCGGCTGGAGAAGCGGGTTGAAAACCCAGATACGCTTCGAAAGTAGAGAAGCCAAAAGTTGAGTGTGTGGCCCTGTTGTAACTATGCTACATAATATGCAAATAAGTATCCCATTGTTTTCTACGTGCAAAATGCATGCGCAGAGCATGTACCAACACACGATTTACTACCTCTATTTGTCCATCCATTTGAGGATGGAAGGCGGTGGAGAAATTAAGATGACAACCAAGTAGTGCCCATAGTGTCTGCCAAAAGGAGATGAGGAATCTTGGGTCTCTATCCCAAATGATAGTGATGGGTAGACCAAAGTGAAGCCATACATGTTGGGAAGATAATTCCGTTGTTTGAGCAGCCGCGGTAGTCTTGTTGCAAGCGATGAAACATGCCATTTTGGAAAACCGACAGATTACTACCCAAACAACATCATGTTTTCTCTGAGTGGTGGGCATTCCACTGATAAAATCCATTGAAGTTGATTCCCATGGTCTGTAAGGCACCCAGAGTGGCTGATACATGTCATGCTTTCAGTTGGAAGGTTTGGATTGAGAGCATAAAGTACAAGCTCAGATGAAATTTTCTACTCGACGCTGTAGAGATGGCCAATAAAAATGGTGTTGAAGGTTTTGTACTGTCTTTGTTATGCCAAAGTGGAGTCCACAAGAATATGCATGGGCTTCCTTGATGAACAATAAGAAATCCTATGATTGAGGCACACATAGCAAGTTGAGCTTGTAGATCCACCCATTGCGAATGGTGTAGTCTAAGAAAGGGGTTTGGTTGACTACTGTTTGTTGATGTAGTGAAACCCAAACTTCGTGACAATCATGGTCTATGGCATACTTGTCTTTCCATGTGTCATACAAAGCACACCAAACTTCTAATATTTTGAGAACTCGATTCAGAGAACGACTAAGCAAATCTGCCATCTTGTTAGATGTCCCCTTCTTGTAGCGAATGACCATATGGAACTGTTGTATGTAGGTTTCCAATTTGAGATGTCTTTGCTCTTGTATATTTGATTGGGAATTAATGAAAATTAGAGGATGGTGATCAGTATGGTTGATGGTCTCCTTACCCAATAAGTAGTGTCTCCATTGCTTGAGAGCTTGCACGAGGTTCTAGAATTCTTTATCGTGTGTGCTATAATATTTCTTAGCTTCTGAAAGAGCTTCAGAGTGTTAGGCTACATGATGTCCTCCCTGTTTAAGTACTGAATCGATAACATATTGAGAGGCGTCAAATTCGATCTCAAATGGATGATTCAAGTCTGGAAATCTAAGTATAGGGGAAGAGCACAACGCTTTCTTGAGGCGAGAAACTTCTCCATCCCAAACAAAGTTGTTTGTGTTGTTAGATAACTGATGCAAAGGGCGAGCAATTTGAGATAAGTGCAAAACAAACTTTTGATAAAATTTGATACCACCCATGAAGCTTTCTAATGCACTTACTGAAGAGGGAGTTGACCATTGTGCCAAATATTGTACCCATGCCAGATCAGGACGAATTCCTTCTGTGTCCACAAGAAAGCCCAAGTATGGAACATAACGTTGGCCAAAATATGATTTGTTTTCCTTTACCCATAGTTTGTGCTCTTGAAGTAGTTCTAGTACTTTCCGATCATGTTGAAGATGCGCCTCCCAAGATTTACAGTATATGAGAATGTCATCCAAATATATAACAACAACGAGGCCCAAAAGAGGCCTGAATATATCATTAATAACTCTCATAAATGTTGTTGGTGCATTAGTCAATCCAAATGTTATGACTTAACATTCGAAAATACCAACTTTTATCTTGAAGGCTGTCTTCCACGCATCTGCCGAGTTCATTTTGATTTGATGGTATCCATATGTCAAATCTCACTTAGTGAACCATTGAGCACCTTGCAAGCTGTCCAACAACTCTTCAATCCAGGGTAGGCAATATCAGTTCTTGATCGTAGCCTTGTTAAGGGAACGATAGTCAGTGACTAGTGTCAGGCTGCTAAATTGAAGCTTTTAAGTGACCTGAAACACTAAATTGTCAAACCAGGGTTGGTAAACTTCGAGCTGATACACAGTATGTGCAGGAAAGCGTCTAGTCTTTATTTGAATGCTATCCTAAGAATAAAACACACACCTATTCTGAGAACTTGAATTTTAATGACTAACTTAAAACTGAGCATTTCCTATCTAAATCATCAACAAAAAAAATAGTCTTGTACTTCGATGCTGATACTGCTATTCCTATTCAAAAGCGTAGTTCTACAAAATCATCCTACCTCTATGTTCAACCATCTACCATCAGCATTTTCGTTTAAGTCATGACACACAGGGTATTGTCGAAACTGCATTCATTCTGAGCATCCAAAACAAATCTAATGCTATCTACAGGAAAACAGAGTATTATGCCACTAATTGGTACCAGGATCTCCTTTTGTTCTAACTACAACCTAATTGTTCTAAGCACGCAAGGAAACTACTGTCTAACAAAGAAAAATGCATGCTACTCAAGTTACATCCGAAGTGAAAATGAAAACCAAACAACCATATGCATATTCTAACCCTACATGCATCCGTCCTGTGTTTGATATTCAGCAATGTCAAAGATAATAGTGCACTGTAATGACTCAATTGAGGAACAAATAAACACAATCCTGAAACCTTTAAAGTGTCGTGTAAGCAAACATTCACACACTGTGATGAACTGAAACTATGATAAACCGAAACGAAATCTGTGAACGCTAAGCTACCTCAGATACGAGCTATAAAATATCAAAATGAACTAAAGCTATAACAACACAATCTAAAGCTATTGCAAATTAAGGCAGCGACTTGCACCAGTTTGGCGGGCCCAACCAAACGGCACAAACGCTATGGAAAACGACCAGAGCCGACTAGATCATACGATGCAAATACAATGTAACTCCACGCTTCATTAACTCATCAAAAACAGTATTCAGATCATATGACAGTCAAAATATATCAACAACAGTTTGTATTCAAGACATAAGTTCATAGCATAATCCAAACGACAACAGTAATAGTAACAGCAACAATAGTAGTAACAGTCGTAACCCGTTCTCAGCAGTGATCCTGGGTTTTAATAGAAGTCTCATTGTTCATAACAGTCGAATAACAAAGATGCCTAAAACAAACGGATCCCTGATCCGAGAATAATCGTGGAATCAGTTAAAACGCATATCACATATTCGTGACACGTAGTGTCACGAAGTGTGAATGGTGAAGAGTAGTCGATCCAGGTTTATCATTATTCTCTCGAGTACTCTGTGGCGATGACTCCAGCTGGCCTGTGAACCTTTCTGTCCTTCATTCGAACCATAACGCACACCATAATGCACAGCTCTCGAACGGCTCCACTGGTACCTCCACGGGTGCGGGTTGGTACCTGGTACCGGCATCCTGTTCCAAAAATAGCAGTGGTACCTAACCCAAGTGATATTAGTCCATTATCAATTTAGAGCATTAAAGTGCATAAAAATAGTTTGAAATGCAAAGATACCTTAGGTGACCCCTTTTGCATGGTAGAGAGATGTTAAGTATGTCAAAATGAAGTCAAAAAGGGTGGTATTGGCATGTGAATGGAGGTCTGTGGTATATAATATAGGCAAAGAGCATGGTCAAAACCGGGGACCAACATACCCCCACACTGAAGTTCTTGCCTGTCCTCAGGCATCAAAAATCAAAAACTTGGTAGCCATCACAGGGTTGCAGCAGCTGCAACTAGCATCTGTAGTCTCTCTTGCTTCTTTAGATTCCTCATTTCTTTCTTAAGGACCCTGTTGATTATAACATGTTTCTTAGCAATCCTCCGAAGCTTCCTGTTTCTTTTGAAAATATCTTTCTTCTTCTGCTTTTGTCTTTCGATTTTTGACAAAAGGTGGGTCACCCTGAGCTTCAGGAGTTCGTTTTCGGTTTTAACATGTCTGTCTAGTACACGATACTCATGTAATTTCTCCTTTAGTCTACTGTTCCTGCTCTCTAGCTTCATCACCATTGGCTTCAAGGTTCGGCTGGAGGAGATTTGGCAGTGAGTTTCAATTGTCTGGTCTTGGCCTGGTTGCGGTGAGGGGATAGATGCATGCGTGAGCTCTTCGGGACTTTGAACAGGGGTTTGGAATTTATCGGAGTTATGGTCTTAACTGGATGCAGGAGTAAACTGATCTGGGATATGCTCATAAGTATCAGCTGGATCAAAATCACGATTCGGGCTGAGTTCATAGTTGTCAATTGGAGTTGGATGAGCTGGGCTGAGTGTAGAAGTATCAACTGGATGGGGTTCAGGGGTGAGCTCTTTAGGTATCTGAACGGGAGTATCGGCTGGTACTTGAACGAATTCATTCTGCACAACTTTCTTAGGTGTGGTGGCCTGCCGATTGGTCCTATGATTTTTCCGAATGAGCTGAGACAACATCCATGTCATCTCGGATGGCTCTGGGGCCTCCTCGTGACCATCTGTGCTTTCCATTCTTTCTTGCGTGGGGTAGATGGGGACCGATTTGTCCATCCCCGACAGTAGGATTTTGCATTTTATCTTAGGGTTCCTCCTAGGCTGATCAATTGACTCAACTAGCTCCTCCACATTGATTATATCATTGGCAACTGGGGAAGAGCTTGGGACTGTAATGTTCACCTCGGTGGGTGTGGTGGCCTTCCCAATTTCAGCATGGGTTTCTACCTCGTCGTCGATTGGAGGTTCGGGCTCAGGGTTCTCAGCAGAGTCTTTAGTTAGGGTCTTGACTTTCTTTATCTTGGGGGTTGGCTTTTTATGTGGGGAAACAGGCTTCACCTTCTTAGCTTTCGACTGGGCCCGAGCGAGGGTTTTTGCAGCAAAGAGGTCCCAAGTCTCTTGCTTTTTTGACAGTGCACATGTAATCAATATCTTAACTAAGCCAAAATGAAATAGACTTCCCCTAAACTCACTAACCCTTTGAACCTGCTCAGCCATCCTTTTCAAGCTTTTTAATAGGAAAAATGGTACGTTCAGCAGAGTACCTATGAAGTGCAGTAGAAGTCGGGCGTGGCAGGGGAAGATAATGGTGTATCGACCCTCACACGTTAAATAACGTTGGAGGATGATCAACATTTGTGCCCACTGTGGCTCCAGCCAAGCCCACGACATTGCCTCGGTCCATTTTGTGTTCCGGTACTGGGGTTTTAACAATTGCGCACAGAGCTCCTTATCCACTGGTTGCCCCTTCGTCCACCTCTGGCCGGTGGTGGGTAACTGAATCGCCTCTGCGATAAACTCCTCTGTGACCCTGAACTCCAATCCGCCCACCTTGGCGGTCTCACCATAGAAATGCAGCGCGAATTGAAGGGTGATGGCGTCGTTATACCCATTGAATTTTTTTAGAAATGGTTCCCACCCGGCTTGCTTGAAAATTTCTCTCGTGGCCTTATATTCCAGAAGGGCTTCCAGGTCAGCATAGGTTTCTGGTTCATGGAGGTTGGCGACCATAGCTCTTCTTGGCATAACAGGGAGAGTCGATCGTTAGCAATGGAGGTTGGTTGAAAGCGACAAGAGCGATGAAAGGGGAGAATGTGATAGGGAATGTGGTGAAAGGAACGGTCGGGGCGAAATCGATATGAAAAGATTTGAATATCTATGGAGATAGATAGGGTGTTAGATCATAATGAAGGTCATACGAGGGTGTAGCTCTATGATAACCGAGTCAAATCGAGCCAAGTCCCGGTAGTAGTGGATGTTCATGACACGAAATGCCATGAAGGTTCAGTAATTAGGTAGTAATCGTAGAAATGATGGAATGTTATGGGGTAATTAAGGCACCCGTGATTCAAACATTAGTATGCAACTTAATATAATCAATCGATATGAACTCATATGCACCTAAGTTACATTACCTTTACCCACTGTTATGCAAAGTTTGTTGTGAAATTATCGTTTGAGGCTAAGTCTGGATCTGAAGGCATGCAAACATTATAGCTGCTCTGGTCCTTTTGATGCACCTGTAACTGAAGAACTGGCGCTGGTACTGACTGGTACCTCTGGAACATTCAGGAATCTGAGCTATATTACCTCTCCATAGATATGCAAGTCTTGCTGTGGAATCATCTTTTGAAGCTAAGTCTAGATTTGCAAGAATGAAAGTTGTAGCTGCTCTGGTCTTTCTGCTGGGCCTGTAACTGATAAACTCGGTACTGGTACTGACTGGTACCACTGGGACGTTCAAGAGTCTGTAGAAGAATTTGAACAACTAATACAATTTCTTAGAAAAACTTCCTGTTATGACAGCAGATTATCTTAGGATGACCCCTGAACCTGGTTCTTGTTCTGTTCCGAGAAAAATCAAATGAAATCATGTCTTCAATCAGCTTCAAAGCTCCACTCATGGTACAAGTCTGATTTGTGTGAATAGATGTACCGAAGTCGAACACAAACAGAAATAATCGGATTACCAGCCATTAATGAATGCTGTTAACCGATGCGAGATGACCCACCTGTGATTTCAATGGGCATCAAGGTACCTACAACACATCCTAAACAGGTATGAATAGAGGTGTTGGTGTCGAGTCACCTGTAGGATCCATCAACCAAGAGACATTGGTGTATTCCCATGGTTGTTAGCAAAGACATCTGCCATTGAGGCATGCAGAGTCCAGGGTGCTGAATAATCTCTAATCTCTGCTCCAGATAAGGTGATGATGTCGATGGAGTGAGATTTGTCGAAAGGTGGACCTTAACGTATTCCACATCATCCAACACGAGTGCAGATAAAAATTTTGCAGACATAATTTTTAGGACAATAAACACCTGCTTGTGGATTTTGTGAGCCCAAGCTAGTCCATGCTCATTGCTTCCTCATATTTAGAGAGTCTGAGGAAATGCCAAATAAGACTCCAAGGGGTTTCTTTCCCATAGTAATTCACCAGGTCTAGTAAAGAATAATCCTTCCTGATAAATGCCCCTTTCATTTTTAATGAGCAAACGAAGGGAGCAAACAAGCTCGAATGTACCTGGTGAAAAACAAGTTAGCCATGCTGATAAGAAAATCTCATGAAATAAACAGTCTTACCTTCTTACCTGTTGTGAATTCAGTTCTGCACTTGTCCTGAGGAGCCTGTAAAACTGAAAACAAAATATCAACACATCCAAGAGAAAGAAGAAAACAAATGTTTTTTTTTCTTTTTATATTATTTGATTTTTTTTCTTTTCTAAAAACCTACTATTTACAAAGTTTTAAACAGTATGCATAATCAAAGAGCAGCAGGAGAGGAAGACTCCTCTCCTACTATATTCAGTTCTGTTTGCTTAGCCACTTCCTGTAAGAAATCATCTTTTTACAAAGGCTTGTTGTACACTTTCAATCGATGTCCATTCACTACAAAGGAGTTCTGAGAATTGTCTATGGTTTTAATCTTGACAACACCGTTATCGAAAACAGTTTCTACTTCGTAAGGTCCCAACCATCTCGTTGTAAGTTTTCCTTTGAAATTTTTGTATTTGGAATCGAAGAGTAATGCCCGGTCCCCTGGTTGGAAATTCTTTTTCTTGATGTACTTGTCAAGCCACTTGCTACGTTGATTTTGCACAAGGATGGTCCTTTGAAGAGCATCCTGCCTCATTTCTCCTAATTTGTTAAGTTGCATGACCCTTTGTTTCTGTGCTTCACTCAAATCCAACCCCAAC